>LJIJ01002701.1:0-24393 GCA_001718145.1 Orchesella cincta
AATATGCGAAATCTAGTAACTATGGACTAAAACAATCAAAACTAGAAGGCTTAAAAGTGAGCATTTCAGTATCGAAATATCCTAAAAATATTTTTTGGCGAATTATTAGCGGTTACGTGGCATTGCAAATAATATTCTGGTTAGGTCATATTAGTTTTAGACAATCAGTTTGCCGGGGGTCCAGAATCTTTTGATCGCGGGGCACGGCGTGCCCGGGGTTTTTGATAGCCGCTGAATCGGAAAACCGGGTTTTTTTTAGTGATGAGCAAAAAAAAAAAGGTCATCAGTTTTGGAATGGGGGCCGTCCATTTAGTCCTCCGTGTAAGAAAGAGCTAAAGACGCGAGGAGGAATTTTTTTTGCTCATCAAAAACCGGTTTTTTTGTACGGCGTATACAGAAACCGGGTTTTTTTTCTTTAAAAAAATTTGCGTGCCCGGGGGCGAAAAAAAGATTCTGGGACCCCCACAGTTTGCAATGGTATATTTCAGAAAATTCAATAAATTGAATTCAAAAGTGTTGCTTTTTGTTTATAGTTTTTTTCTAATATTTACGATATTTTTAAACAGGCTGCCGACTGGAAAAGACTTAAACCACAGGACTGAACTAATAAACACAGTAAAAACTTTATTTGATTTTGTTCGTCCCAAAGAAAATGGAAATTAAACTTCACTTCTAGCTCTAGAAAAATACAAAACTAGTCAGCCCGTTAAATGTAATGAACATTTTCCGAACAATATATAAAGGTGGAAAATTCAGCTGAATTTAAATCATCTGATAAAAAAGTAGCGATAAAATGTCAGACAAAATCCTGTGTTTGAAAGTTGCAAGGTCTAGTGCAGAGTCTATATATCAACTTTATGAACTTTTACAATATCATTTCCGCGTATATTGGTATGACATAAATTATTAACTTCCTGGATTTCGAAGACCCGGGTTTGCTTTGCTTCCTCGAATCCAGGATTTCCCTGTCTCGATATCATATCCGCATTTTCTAGTCTAGGCAGCATTTTCCGGGATTTTACTTCCTCATTCCGTTAGTTATAATTTACTTGCTGAAACCGTCTAAATTATATTACAACAGCCACGATTACCCTTTCAATTCTCAGTATTCAATGCTTCAACGTCTTGCATATTCAGGCGTATTGTACTCATATATTTTATTGGGATGATTTTTAATCACGTACTACCTTAAAAATTTACTCCTGGGCAGCTATTGTCAAGTATGTATGTGTTGGTTAGATGAGGTAATGTTTGCTTATGGCTAACCAAACCAACACATACACTTGAATTCCCCGATCAGGATGGGGTAGAATGACTCGTTACATCTAATGCTTCCATCTGGGCCTAAGTGCATTTGCCCTGACCTGTAGTTGTAGACAGTTGTATTTTGCAACGACATTTACTATATCAGACATGACTTTAATTCAAATTTTTGAATATGCTAAACATTATTCCCTTGTTTGCTTTTTGTATTTCCCTCCATTCATAATGAGTGTGAAACTCACGTTGGGGAGAAGTCTATAGTTAGCATTAATTAACAAACAGTAAGAACGAATTCCATAATATTACCATCTGGTTTAGATGTCTTTGCATCATAAACGATTGATTCATGACAAAAAACTTCCAACATATCATTTTACAGATGACTTCCACACAATTGACTACTTCAAAAACCAGTTTTTAAAAGCTTCAAGAAAAATTGCTAAGATAAAAAAAACCTGAATAACATTAAAAGAGCTACGTCGTGCAAAACACAGCAACAAAATTTCCATCAAGACATACTCCCAGAATATTTAGAATTAATCACCGTGTTGTTCCAAGTCTTAATTCGAAAATACCAACCAGTCCAAAGTTTGACAAACCTCGATTGAAACAGTACGCGAACCCTCCATTCGAAAAATTTCCAATGGCCACATGGCACACGGCTATGCACGTGTCGCCCAAGGTTTTATAACATGAAGTGGCAAACAAGTGCAAATCTGCAGGCCAGAATATAAATAGACGTATCCTGCAACCCAGGCGATAATGTTTGTTGGAAATGACAACGATTTTGTTTGTATGGTAAATGTTTTGATACGGGATACGGAAGGATCGGAATTTTGTCAGTTTTTGGGAAAACGCTGCTGCTCTAGGAGTAGCTCCAATAAATTGTGGGCGATTAACATTGTCGCCAAACTTTGTCTCCGAGGAGGTTAGATTATATGATAAGTTACGTTGAAAATACGCCATATAGTGTTCAATAAAGAGTATATCGTAGGTTTTTTGTTCCAAATAAAGTTCCTCCTTTGCTAATGCACGTGCGTCAGCATGCCGTTTTATATGAATTGTCTTCATTTTTATGAAAACTCAATTTGTCACAAACAACCGAAGGCATCATGCAGTTTAAAAAGCGTGAATACAACCACAATTAATTTGTCAAAATTATTTTATTCAAAAATATTTACTTAATCATCATCAACATCAGAAAAATTGAACATGAGTTAAAATTTCAGTCTTTCCAATTCCATTAATTTAGGACGGCCACTGGAAGCCAGGTTTGTAAATTTCTAGCAGCTCTTGATCCCCATTTTCTTGACAAGTTATTAACGAAATCTTCTCGAGCTTTGGAGCAGCAGTCCAGTAACCTTTCCTCTGAAAGTAACGCCGTAAATCCCCTTCCATATTTCCAGCCGGGTTGCAACCAAGTCCCACCAGAATCTCCTGAATTGTATTATGATGTCTCAACATTTGGAGAGTTTTTAATTCCGGAAATCTCTCCAAAAACCAGCTCTTAAGAATCGCAGTTTCATGTCCATTCAGTGGTAAATTGTAGGAAAAGCCAGTTAGTCTCGGAAATTTAATCTGTGGTGGAGCAGGAACATCACAAGTATCCAAAGTAATATCCCCCAATTCCACATCCAAATGGAGTTTCACAACAGTTTTAGCAAACTTGTCAATAAAATCCGTGATCACTTTAATTCCCTTCAAGCTCATAGGTTTTTCATAGTGCTCAATAGAAAGATGGGTGAGCGGAATGTTGGCTTCAGTTTTCTTGAAAAAAGTTCCACCCGGCATGTAGACCTTGAGTCTTTGCAGATTCTGGTACATTTTTGGTACAACACTTCCAGAAACTTTATTTTTACTCCGAAGTGCAGGTAAGCTTTCAGCTGCTAATTTCAAATGCACAACTTGACCTCCATACGCATTCAAAAACCAGCGGAAGTAATCCCTGTATTGATTTTCCGGCTTTGGACACCAAAGCTCTAAAATCTTGAGGTTTGGAAGTGGAGGTAAAGATTGAGTTTTAATGAAAGTTTCTTCATCCTTTTGTATATCAATGGGAGCTCCAAAAGCTTTCAAATTGGGAAGAAGTTTCAGAACTTCATACATTTCTTTGGGTGGGAGAGAATTGTGTGTCTTGAAATTGGTAACTGTTTGCCCGTGACCCCATTCTGTGAAGAACTTTTCTGAAGTGATTATCTTCCAGCCAGTTTCATCATGTTCTCGACTATCATCCGTATATATTGATCGGGAAATGAAGGGATTTCCATCAATCAGTTTTTCCATTGCTTCTGGAATACAGACGTGTTCAGATCCGTACATTCGAACCCACTTGAAAAGTTGGGGGAGGAGGTTGTGATACCGAACAACCTTCCATTTGGTCCAGGATGCGAGGCACTTTTGCTCTTATGACGTTTTCCATTCCGTCTCTCCATCGGGAATTTATCAGTCTTACATTCAACATGGTTTTACGGTCATCATCAACATCAGTGTCACCCAATTTGAACTTTTCAAGGATTTTTTCAACTACCTGAAAGATTCATAATAAAAAAGTAAATTCATAAATTTAGGAAATTTAAATTTGACAGCTAATTCTATTAAATTAAATGTTTTCGTACCTCAAGGGGAAGCTCGTCCATTTTTAATTAATATTTTCTGATATAAATCCAGTCAGATATATCACATGAATTGAAGCTATACCATGGAGTAAAATTCCAGATCAACAGGTACAATTTAAATATCATAGCAACACTAGCAAAATTATTAAGTAAAATAATCAATTGTGTACAGTTTAGAACATTCAAAATAAGTTTTTGATAAGTTATTACATATGTCAAAAAATATTCTCAAAATTATATCGGATGTAAACAAAGCTACCTACTTTTACTTGCATGTAAGATACTTGCAACAAGCACAACGTGAATGATACTCACTCGCGATCATATGAAATTTCCATGCGCATACCTTCACACACATATTTGTTGGCCGTTGATTTTGTCAGAGTAAATACCCCTTCTCAAAGTACACGAAATGGGTATGAGCTTGCAGTTTTTTATATAAATGAAAAAGAATGGGATTCATGCGGTAAGGAGATGCGGAGAGAGTGTACCTGGTGTGATGTATGCAATTCCATATTTCGGTTAAATAAAAATATTAATATGTACAAATTAACCAATTTCTTCGAAACCAGCAGTAGTTATAGTTATGTGAAGCAATATAATTCAAAGATTATTCGTTCCAAATGTAAGTGTTATGAAAAGTTCAAGCATGAAGGAAATCAAAGGAGAGGAGCATACAGGGTTTCATTCAATTCCAAGAAATCTTTCACTTTGCCAAAGAAAGAAAAAGGGCTTCTATAAATCTCAGCATGATTTCATTGTTGGGCTTTCTCATGAAAATGGAAAAGCACACGCGGTCCTTACAAAAACGAACGATCCCAACACAACTATATTGTCTTGTGGTAAAACCTTGACCTTATTATATTTGAGTTGTATGCCAAATGTCTTACATTAAAATGATTATTCTATAAAAAAACTTTGGTCAACTAGGACTAATAGATTGATAGTAAAGATTTGATTTCGCAAATAAAAAACTAGTAATCGCAAAAGAGGTTGCTTTCGTTGAAATACGAAACGGCCGCATGACAAAGAACTAATAAATGCTTTCTATATTAGAGTTTTGCATTTGGTTGGCTCCTGTTTTTGTCGGCCGCCCGAAAATGACGTGGATCATAATTGTTTATTGGGTTCATGCTAATTACAATTTTTTGGATTGTCCCAGCAATTGTCATCAATCCTATATTTATTGCGTTAATATTGTGTTGGGTGGCATTGGTTTTTTATTATAAAATGTAATTAACTGTATGATTGTTATATTCATTTTGCCATTTGTATTTGCCATTTCGTATTCATTTGAGTACATGAAACCAAGCACAGGTCAGAGTTTAAATGATAACAGAATGAAAGGGCTTGGTATGTATCATGATTTAACTTTTGGAAGGCTTAATTCAGTTATGACTCGAATCTACTTATTATTTTTGGTAAACTGTAATATCAGTATTACTGTTTTTAAATTGATAATAGTAGTATATAGATAATACTTAAGTGTTACATTTTGTCTGCGGCCGACGAAACAGCGAGTCAACCAAATGCAAACTCTCATATAGAAAAGCATTTATTTAGTTCTTTGTCATGCGGCCGTTTTCGTATTTCAACGAAAGAACCTTTTTGCGATTTACTAGTTTGGGTCTTTTTTCAATGGCTACTGCTGTTATCTTCAAATTCATACTACATTAAAATCTCACGTTTTATTTATGCAACAGAAAGTCGTTTTTTGCACGAATAACTTTGGTGTTCAAAAATAAGACAGTCCTGCAGGCGTGGACATGTGTACAGTACACTGTACTGTATAGCAATTGGTGTTTTGACATACGTGCTTAATTATTAGTAAGATGGATAAACGCTACATGAGGAGTGTTGCATGTTTTTTGTTGACGGAATATACTGTAAGAGCATCAATTCGTCTCCTATGAAAAATTTATTCCCCCCAATCTCCACCCATCGTGGCTCAAACCCCATAGGGTCTGCTTGGAAACGACTTTTATTTAAATATGATGCCTTAAGCAAAACATCTCAGTAATCCTTGATACTGGATTGGTAAAAAACATCAATTAGTAATATTGTTCCTTTGACCCAAGCCGAGAAATCACCGTTTTTCGGGCGTCCTTGCATTTTTAAGCTAAAGACATGATTTGTGATTCCATATCAGTCTTCAACTGACTGCCATTTTGGAACCAAGGGTTTCCAATTGCAATCAACCTGCTGACGCAGGTTGATGACAGTATATATGTTTCGTCTTTTCAAAAATACAACGATTCTTTCTCATTTTCCAATTTCTTATCAGAATTGCTTAACGTATCATTTTCAAATCTCAATCAAGAAGTCAAACATTTTTTAAACCAAATTTTGAAGTAAGCAGCTACTTCGAAAATTTATGCACAAAATTCATGAAGTTCGAATTCATCGCAAATAAATACCTACAGCTTAAAGCATATGATTTCTCTTTTGACTTGCTTCCTCATAACCCCCAAAAATGAGTGAGGAATAGCTTGTAAAATTTCAATTTTTTGTGGTATCCATGTGGTATAACCCCGTAATATCCAGTTATGCATTAAAAAATAATTTATTACAACATTGGCCATCATATTACCTAGCTATACCAGTATTTCAAATGCAAACAACAATGGTACAGTTAATGACAATATCAAAACACAATAAAAATGACTTATGGAGACCTATATTTAAAACGAGTTGGAAGAACAAAAGGTGAATCTACGCCTTAAACGAAAATAAAGTGAAGAACTGACAACTGTGTTAATCAAATCTTATTTTATTTACATAAGTTAATCTATTATTTATTAACCTAAAACAATGTTCAAGTTTGTAATCATTCAACATCTGTTGTTTTGTTATATGTTCTTGTTTAAAACAAAACATGAAACACCTGTCAAGAGTATTAAGTTTGCAAACAGTTTGGTAGACACTTTTTAGCAAACAAATAAACTCACAGACACGATGATGATTTATGACATGGTAAACCAAATTCCGTAGAACGTCGAAGAATGCAGTTGCATAAACAATGGCTTGAGGTAGTTTTTAAAGTCCTAAACGAGTTCAAAGTTACAACAAAATTCATAGAAACTAGCAATACAAAATTTATTTAATAATTCCACAATACTTCTAATGCGTAAGTGTTACTGTTCTAAATATGCACAATATTAACATGTTTCCTCAGAATTCTGGCTGTGGTATACACATTCGGGCATTCCGGGCAACTGTGGGGTCTCTCTCGGGTATGCTTTACCAAATGTTGCATTAACCCTTTAATGAAATGGAACGACTTGCTGCAAAACACGCAAACTTGTTGCTTTTCCGCATTACTATGCTTGAACATAAAATGAGATTTAAGGTGTTGCCGAGTTTTAAACCGCCTTGAACATCGGGAGCAGATATTATCCTTCGGGTTGTAATTGATTCCATGAGCCTCTTTATAATGCAGTTTGAGCTTATCACCTCCAATAAACCGTAACGAACACTCTGAACACGACAATTCCTCAGACACGTGGCTCTCCACGTGGTTCGTATACTCGTCTTTACTTACAAATTTGAAGTTGCAAATGTCGCACTGAAACACTCTTCTTCTGGTTTTGGAACGAGAAAAGTCGATTGTAGATGGATGTGCATCCAAATGACGCTTGTATTCATCCCAGCTCGTTAACTTGGAGTTGCAGATGTCGCACTCAAAAACTTGAGTTTCTGGATGATTCTTTCGAATATGTATCTTCAAGTTCTCCTCCCCACGGAATAAACACTCTGATTTGCACACGGGACAGCTAAGCAGCTTCCTACCTTTGTGACCATCCAGATGTAAACTCAAAGCTACTGGTGTTGAGTAACAGTTTGAGCATAATTTGCAATCATACGGCTTTTCCCTAGTGTGCGTGAATAGGTGGGTGAGTAAGTAGGCTTTAGTGAGAAATGCCACATTGCAAAATAGGCAAATGAACCTTTTTTGCAGGTGCTCACCGTGTCTATGTAGAATATGGGAGTTTAACCCCGCAGAACATACAAATTTGCTTGGACACTTGGAACAGCTGAAGCTTTTTTCATTCAAATGTACTTTCATGTGTCTATACAATGCTGGTGAACTGCGGTATCGTTTGCTGCAAATGTTACACTTGTAGGGCTTTTCATTGAGATGAGTTCCAATGTGACTTCTCAAGGTCTTTGCATTTTTAAAACATTTCCCACAAATATCGCATTTGCAAGGACGAGCCTCAGAATGCACATCTCGGACATGAGCTTTGCACGAAGAATATGTGAGAAATGATTTTTTACAAAACTTGCACTCGTCTGGACGTTCCATGAGGTGAGTTCTGATATGGTGCAAAAGCGATCCGCGACTTCGGAATGCTCTCGAGCAAAACACACATGAAAAAGGGCATTCCCCGGTGTGCGTATTTATGTGAGTTTTTATGTGATTAGCTGCAAACTCCCCATCGCAAATTGGACAACGTGCCCGTTTTGGCTCAGGCGTTGGTCTGGAAGACGAGGTGGACGGCTGTGAGCTTTGAGGTGAGTTTTTAAGCCGCCCTTTGTTAAACACTTTTTTCCACAGGTGGAACACTCAAGCGGGCCTTGATCGGCATGAGTGAGAAGATGCCCTTTAAGATGATGCTTTCTAGAAAAAGCTTTATTACAGATCATACAAAGAAATCTCCTTTCACCCGTATGAATTTTCATGTGTGTTCGCAAATTTCCATTTGTTTTAAACCGTTTTCCACACACGGAACAAGAGTGCGGATATTTATCAGTGTGAGTCAACATGTGGTTGTCGACGTGATGTTTACGAGCAAAATCTTTATCACAAACATTACATGGAAATGCCTTCTCTCGTGTGTGCATTACCAAATGACACTCTAAACTGGTAGAGTTTGCAAGAATTTTTGAACACATAATACACTCAAACTTCATGTTGATGATTGCACTGGATGAGGAGGAGATAAATAGTTATGCTGTAGAATTATACATCAGTACATTGCACTTAAAGTCAGTACAATAACCACAAACAAAAATTTGAAGCCATAAACTTGATTACTAGTATTAGTTGTTGGCATACAAAATTTGTTTAAACACCTGAAATTTAAAATAATTTTTTAATTTACAATTAAAAAATGTATTCTAAATTTAAAATCAGTACACTGCAGTATTGTTTAGTTGTGTATACCAAGAAGGGATAATGATGTGAATCAGCTCGTCGATTTTTGATTTCGTCTCAAAAACTAGAAACCAACTTAGTTCAAAATATAATTCTCAAGCCAAAGTACATCTCTCCTGCAAACAATATAAGGCTATGCTTTCAACTCACTCAATTTTTGTGTAAAAGGACTGCTATAGTGTAATCAGACGAAAAATGTATGGTAACAAAACATTCTTAAAATATTTACTAAAGAAAATAAACATAACCGTATCCTTGAAGTAAGTGAAAAATGCACATGCGCAACTTGACTCGACTCATCACAGTCAACTTTGATACTCTTATTGCATTTTTGTGTGGTTGCTGCTTTGAGTATTTGAGTGTGTGACATTGTGAGTTGATTCTATTTATGTAAAGTGAAAGGTCAGGTCTGTATGAGCTTGCTTCTTGAAAAGTACACACTGGATTTGGTACAGGTTGCATTGTGTTTGAGAACAAAAAGGGTAGAAAAGGTGGGCAACCATGAGGCATCTAGTATATTCTCTGTGCTCAATATTTCACTCACACTTTGTGACTGGATTTTAGCTTATTACAAAAGCACAAGGTCCATGATTCTGTGCTCAACAACAAGGTCTTTGTTACCCCACTGAAAGTAAAAGAAGGAAGGACAGATATATGAAAATAGCCTAGAACAAAATCTGCTTTTAACAAGTCAATTGAACAGGCTGCATGTACATACTACCCTATATTATATATTTTAGATATACGCTTCATCAGTATCACAAACTTTGGCTATCTTCAAAGAATTTGTTTTGATTTTGAAGTTGAGTTCAATTTTTGCTCGCACAAGTTAAAACGTTCAATGTATATTGATATCCATTAACTTGCTACAACATAAACCCCATGAAATGAGTAGAGAATAGTTTACGGGGTACATTCTTGAATTAATTGCGTTACTGACTGCTAAAGTGAGTATCGCTTTTTTGGGCGAATTTTTGTCGTAATGTCATACGAAAAATTCACAAAAACACATTCTTTTATAGCCCTCATTGTCCTTCGGTTGATGCTATTTAATGAAAGTCACAAAATCATAAATGCTGCAAGTGGACATTTCCCCGTCAGCATGACCTGCACATATTATGTTTTGTAGCTTATGTGAACATATCATGTTGGTTTCAAGTATTTCCAAAACGAATATATATTTGTTTCTACATTTTTGAATGGCAAAAGCTGTCGCTTTTGAAAATACCTCACCAGCCACTTAACTTTTGTTTTGTTTCTTTCGTATGTGCTACCAGTAAACAACTACACTTATTTCAACTTATTTGGTAATTCAGCAACTGGAGTCCGTTCGCGACAATATGTGTATGTTTACGAGAAAACATCATCGTCGCTATTCATGGCCTCTGACTTGAGCTGCTTTCGTTCTCATTTTCTAACACGAGCTTGACTCATTTCTCACCCGAAAACAGTGCTTAATCTTTAATTTGAGCTTTTCATTCATATCACAATCTGTTAAAACCATTTTCCAGAAAGTATCAATTTTCAATGTTCAAGCTGTGAGAATAACATCTTACAAAATTCTCTACTCTCACATTGCCCCATGCTTTTATCAAGTGGCTTGTTGAAAGAAGCTCAGCAAAGCCTTCGCCTCTGCGACTACTTTGCTGGCGTTCCCCTAAAATTGAATCATTCCACCAACCGACTTGAAGTAAAACGCCAAAGGAAGCTGAAAATATACGGCATTCGGCTTTATTTTACCTTCATTTACAACATTTTAGTTATGATTCAAGTAGCTTTAACTTGGAAGCAGGCCGAGATATTTGTGATAACTCACAATTTCATGTTTATTTCGTCATACGTGTTGGTTGCAACATCTGGATACGTATTATTAAAGACGCCCAACACATTGCTGAACTTTTCAACAACATGATTATATTTGAGGAAAAATGTCACAAAAAAATCGACAAATCCAATAAAAGCCAGGTAGCAATATGGATGACCAGAATTATGACAGCAACTGGGCTCTGCATGCCTACAATTTATCACCTGGATATTTTCCGCAATCCTTGCTTCCCAATTTATTTAGGATATTGGCTAGCAGATCAATGTCAAAGTGACAGGTTTGGGTTTGCTTCACCTGCAAATTGGAGTGTTTCAGAAATCCTCATAAAAGTTGGAATATGCTTGCTATCATTTGTAAACTGGAATTTGCTCATGACTGGAATTCCGTTTTTCATGAGCATGGTAATAATCATGAAAGGAAATTGCATGCGAGCATATATCACACAATATGGAAAAGAAATTTCAAGCAGCCGTGTTTGGCAGGGGCAACTTAAGAAAAAATCACTAACTTTTCGGGAGCTGCAACTAATGTCAATTGCGTATCGCATATTTATTCAAGATTTATGCTCGTCATAATTTTACTTGGATTTACAGTAATCCAGACAGTGTGTTTGTACAACACAACACAGTTTTGGAAGCGGAAGCTGGAAAGATAACGATGGAACTTTTCAACTTGGGCTCAATCTTGTGTACTTATGGTCAACATTTCTGGCAGCTTTTGTCATTCTGGTATTTATGGAATTCTTGCACATCTACTCCGTTTCAATGGAGGTCAGAGAAAAAATCAACGGAACTGTGGTTCTCAAACGGAATAAGCGGTTTGTTAGATTTCACAAATCATGCCCAATTTTGAGGGTATATTTGGGTGAGAGTAATTTCCTTGATCAGTTGACCCCTCTTGAATGTGAGAACTTTGCAATTAACCAAACTGTGAGTTTGTTACTTTTGAAGTAGAATTCATAATCACGAATACATATAAACAGCTACGTTTTAAATTTAAGATGCTTCGTAATTCATTCTCAGTCTTGACTCTGAAGCAATTGTATCTAAAATTAGTTTTGCCCTTCCCATGTTCAATTTTAATTGCATTTTTATTACAATAGATTACAATTTTATTTATGCATCGTATCAATAACAATCACATTTACCTCCTGCAAATACACACGTTTTTAATGCATGTAACTTGTAATCCTATTATAAAATGTAAATTCAATGGTAGAGTCTACCAAAATAGGAAAGTGATAAATAAAGCATTACTATCAAACCAATGCTTGCATTCAAATGATTCTGACAGATGCTCAAAGCTATAATTAAATCAATCAGTAAAGCAAGTCATGTCTGAAAGTGAGCAACTTATTGTTCGCATGAGAGATTCTCAACATTTACTTGTGGTGTGATGTCTGAAAGAATCAACGCAAAGCTTGTAACCCGTGCGAAAACAAGTTTACTGCATTGCATTGTATTCAGCCTTCATTTACATTTATATCAAGCAGTCTGCTCAGATTGGCCTTTGGCTTTGTTTGTTCATTCATTCATCTTGATAATAATGCATCCTGGCATGAACCTTTATTCATGTAAGTAGTCATATTGCATCAATGCACAAAAACAGACAGGCTTTTAGCAACAATTGTGCATTTCTTGTTCAGGTACACAACAATGAACATGTTCAGTTTGAGCTGTGAATGTGGTTGAAAAGGTTGCTTATTTATCATCATCGCAAACAAAAATTCTTGAAACTTTTCGTCTGGTCTGAAATAGCGTTGATTGTGTGAGTTCAACAACCTACAAGATGACTTCGCTCCCGAGTCTGAAAACTCCATTGGAACTTTTTCCATTAGAGGTAAAATTTACATTTTATTATTTTAAACCAGCACAACAGCATTAAAATATTTTTCTTTTCAAATTACAGATTTGGGAAGCAATATTTGAAAGTTTATCAAAGAAGAGCTAACAGCTTGTTTTCGAGCAACACCAGCATGGAACACCGCTTTACTTGATAGAAGTGCACTTTTTCTTTTCCAGAAGTGTTTAAAATTCTCTCCAAGCGTTTTTCAATCAACCAGCTTCTTTCTCTCCGCCAAATCTGTAAAGAATGGAAAACAACAGTTGATACTATTCCAATCTCACGCTCGAATTTACATGAAGAGGAAATGAACACAACTTCCAGCTTCTGGTCACCAAAAGAAGGGATAAAAATGCAGCGCTGAAAAACTGGATGCATAAAATATACCGATTCGATTCTTCTCATGGACTAGCCCGTTTCTGCAAATGGGAATGGCCACATGCAACAAAATGTTGGTGAACCTGTTCACTTCGCTAATCCTTTTGCAACCGATATGTTTCTGCCTTGACAAGTGTTTACTTGGCCATCCCATTCATCGACAACGATTGCGTGCCCACATAACCCAGTTTTTGCAAAGATTCGGAAGCTCCATTTGGTTTTGCAAACTGGTTCTTGAGTATGAAAGAAATTGCAGTCCAGTGGAATTCCACGAAAGGGTTCAGAAATGGATGAGTGATTTGGAAAGTGTTAAAATTCTCCATGTTTACACCGCAGCAGATTTTGAAGGACCCCCTGAAATCCAAGAATTGCAAGCAGCAATTGCGCAAATCCAGTTGTTAAGTTATTTCATTTGGAAACTCTGAAAATAGATGGATTACCTGCATTGGTTGTAAAGGAAATTTTAGCAAAGAAATAACCACATCAAAAAACTCACTATTGGAGATCAACCAGGTCATCTTGCTGGTCATTTGGGAAACTGTCTTTGGAATACGGAAATGCCACAACTTAAGGAATTTAACGCAACATGTTTGTGGGCAAGGGTTATGACTGCTGAAGCTATTCCTCAATCACCATCATATTGGCCGTTGGAAAAATTAAATTTAAGTATTCAATTTAGCACTGATACTGAAGATAAGGAAATGAGATTAACAACACTTTTTCAAATGGTTTCTAAATTTGGACAAACTCTGCGCCATCTTGACATACAGCTTTGGTGTTTGGTTGAGGAAGGGGGAGCCAATTTGAAACTAGATCTTCCACACCTGGAATCCCTGAATATTAAGGCAGATAGATTTAGATTTACGTCGGTGGACTTTTTGATGACCTTGAAATCCCTTCAAAAGCTGGAAATCAGCGTACGTGGAAAAGCTCCTAATGAAATACTTCCTTTTGTTGCTCAACTGGAATTATCGAATTTGACGGATTTGCAAGCCGGATGTATGAATCTAATATTTGGGGCATTGTGACAATTTGAAAGAAATCAATATTTATGAGAACATTATCAGGCTCGTGATGATGGGGTTGGAACCGGTTGAAATCACAGAATCGGGGAAACTTTTTCTACACAAGAGATGAATATGAAAGATTACGAGCGGTAGCTCCTACTCCTTGAAGGGTTTGGATTTACTTGAATTATTATATAAAACATACGAAAAATAAATACCGTTATAAATTGTTAATGCATCTTTCTTTCGCGTTTATACCCGTTGTTTGAATTTTTTCCTCTTCTATGATCCCAGCAAAGAACAAGGAGTTTGTATTTTCATGAAAAATATATTGAAAAATTTCACCATTGCATTGCAATAAAAATGTTTTTTTTATATTAAAAGTGTTTCACGAATTCTTGAAAACTTGAATTTGATAATTTTTATTATCATATATATAACGACACTAAATTCAAAAATAGGGTAACTTTGGTTGACGCTGGAAGTTTTAATTTTTACGCAGAAAAACATGCATTACATCACTAGAATCGCAAAGTCTTCCGCTACAAGAGCAATGGATTTGTTTTGGATTTTATGCACTACATCATTTTTAATTTGACATGTGAATGAGGCTATTTTCACGATTTTCCATAAAATTCTTATTCCTTTCGCTCCCTCCTGAAAGAAATCAATTTGGTGTTTAGGGTCGCCCCAATGTATCTTCGAAATCTAGAAACGCTTCTGACGTCTTAAGGGCTAATTATTTTTAACTGATGTGAATAACTAAAGTTCCACGCACCAATGAAAAATGACAAAATTTCAGTAATTTGGGATATACTAAATTTAAAAAAAGGGTAACTTTGGTTTACACTGGAAGTTTTAATTCTTTACGCAGAAAAACATGCAATACATCATTGGATTTGGGAGACTTTGCGCAACAAGAGCGTACTGTTCGATTTTGTACACAACAAATATATCATATTCATTTTTTCATGGCTAATTTAGTTGATTTTGCATAAAATGACATTAGTTTATGTCCCTCCTGAAAGAATTTAAAAGGGTATATACGGCCACCAGGTATGTTTATGAAATGTTAAAAAGTCACAATCAGCGCGAATGACATAGATGTTTTATTAATACGCATAATTTAAGTTCCACGCACCAATGAAAAATGATAATATTTCAGTAGTTTGGGATATACTAAATTCAAAAATAGGGTTGCTTTGGTTGGCGCTGGAAGTTTTTATATTTTAAGCCAAAAAACATGCATTACATCATTAGAATCGCAAAGCCTTCCGCTACAATCGCAATGGATTTGTTTTGGATTTCATGCACTACATCATTTTTAATTTCACATGTGAATGAGGCTATTTTCACGATATTCTATAAAATTCTTACTCCTTTGGCTCCTCCTGAAATCAGGAGGTGTTTTGGGTCACCTAATATATTTTGAAACCAAGAGAGTTTGCGGACGTCTCGAGGGACTGTCATTTTTAGTTTATATGAGCAACTAAAGTTCCTCGAGCTGATAAAAATGACAAAATTTTGCTATAGTTTTCTATTAGGTTACAAACAAAATGTTGACAGGGTCAACAATTAAATTGATATTGCTAAATTTATGGAGCCACTACGTCGTTTGCTGGTGTATGGATACCTGTAACTCATCAAAATAAAAGAGACAGCCACGGAGGGTAAATATATATAACGACACTAAATTCAAATATATTTGCTTTGAAGGACCCTGGAAGTTTTACCTTTAAATGACAGAAAATTGTGCGATTTGTTGATAGAAGCGCGACGAGTTGTGTCGATCATGTGCATTTTTAAGGCTGACCATTTTCGCAGATTTTGAGCATTTTTTCATGCAAAATCTTCGCCAACGCGAATCTACAAGAGCTGCTGATGGCTCGAATGACATTCATATCTAATTAGTCGTAATGGGCGATCGTAATAGGAGCGTATGAAATCATACACATAGCGGCTATCTAATCAAAAATTGAATTTCATTACTGGGCTGTTAGTCTGGCTTTAAATTCGAAGTATCAAAGTAACAGAACATTAGTTGTATACGAAGCCGTGCAATAAAGTTTTTTTTCTGCATGTAGTAAATCGGGTTAATTTTTGCATATATTTGTTAGAATCTGCGAATGCCTCTTTGAATGCAAACATATAAAAACCTATTTCACGGGGCAAGGCCGTCTCCTGGCTGCTAGTAGTATATATACAATGTTTTTGCTAACCATCAGTGTGGGTATTAGTGCGGTTTTCTCATCGTCACTCGTGGTCACGATTATTAAAAAAGGTCGACAACAGATTCTAGATCACCAGAGTCTGAGTCGTCACAGACCCCTCGCTCAATGCACATCAAAAAAAGTGTAAGCTTTTCTACATTCGTGGGGTCGTGTAGTTTTTGCTTTTTTGACATTATTTAAATGCATTTGAGCTTATTCTATGTGCGTCATGCTTGATAGTTGTTTTTAATGCTCAATATTCGACAACGAATGCAGTTCTTTTATAGTTATTGCAATCTTTTTATCTTAACCAACCAAAGCCTATTCTTCTTAGAACGTTTGTTTCAAGAACAAAGATGAAAATAGCCATTGGACAAAAATATCGGGTAAAATATGGGTCTCATCTATGAATATGTTTTAAAATCCTGAAAATTGGTATATAATTTTTCTGAAAGATTGTAAAAATATTAAATGCTTGTTTTCATTTTCTCATAGATGAAACTTTGTATGTACGCAGTTGCCTTAACTGTTACGATCTGTTGTATGTTTTCGTAACTGAATAGATTACCAAGTTATCTTATGCTTGCCGTTAACTTGACATGACCTTGAATTTTGAAATGCATTTATTTTGTCGTTTCACAGACGTCTGAAAACTCATGTCCCAACAGTTTCATATGTGCAAATCTTAAACTTGACCCCTTGTAAAAGTACTTGATAAATCGAAGGGGAAATTGAAGGTCACCAAGGCCTATAAATAGTCAAAAAATTTGTTTATATCCATCACTTTGCCACCCTCAGTTGATATGTTTGGTTGTAACGCGAAACAAGCTTGACATTTCTGAATTTTCGAGATTCGTTCCCAAGTTTCCAAAAACTGTTTCTGATAATAGTAGAACACATTCAGCCGCAATGGAGTCAAATAAGATCGCCTCCAAACCCGATTCCGCTGGAAACAGTTCTGAAGAAACCAAAGTTCCTCATGGTAATCAAAGACAATCCACCACTGATTCTGAGAAAACTACTCCACAACAACTGGATGATTATCGTGGACTTTCGACATACATTCCTGGAAGCCCTCAGTCAGCTTCAGTACCACCAGCACCAGCGACACCTCAACCATCGACCTCAGGAGCTTGTCCAATCACTCAAAAGAACGACACTGAGAACGAGTTTCTAACTCTAAGAAAGGATCTGACGGCCAATTTCGAAAACATGGTGGACGCTCCGCATGGCTTGCACATAAAATGGACACTGTGGACGAAGATTTTAAGGAACTAAACAAGAAAGTCGAAGCTCAGCAGAAGTCCAATCAAGTCTCTAAGAAAAAACTGGAAGTTGATGTGGGATCGCTGAAAACCAAAGTTGATACACTCCAGGCCGAGATTCAACAGCTCAGAGGGGATGTCACTGGTTTCAAAACGTCGCTTGCAAGCATAGAGGCAATTCTGAAGACCATTGATGGAAAATGGGAAACTCCAGGCCAGCCTAATCTTCCAGGTCCAAGTGGATCAGCTCAGCTTGAACGGCAGCCTGCCCCTGTCCCGTCTTTGTCTATTTCTAAACGGAAGGAAAATGAAGAGGAAGCTAATGAAGGTCCTGCAACAAAACTTGTCAAGATGACGAAAGGTAATGTGTACATAACAATACGTTTTATTATTGTCCTTGTTAATAGGATAGTTTGATTTTGTTTAATCCCGATTAAAAGTTACTGCAATCAAACATAAATTTCTCAGGAACGGGTGGACATTTCTAAGATGTTGAGACGACCCACCTATGTCAAGAAGTTGCGTCACATTTTGTATATTTTCACGATCTTCTAACATTTGTACTTTCCCCAATCGAAACTATCAAACTTTGCTAATTTTAACTACAAATTTAGTGAATACACCCGGGTGCATTTACCTGACAACTGCAGCAAACATGCTAGTACATAACAATACACGCACTTTCATTTGTAAATGTACGTGACTATATGTCCAATTGAGTAGCACTCAAAATCCACGAATCTCTAGGCTAACAAAAATAAAGTATGCTCAGCATTTGCTGCAAGAAGTGGAAGGCCCTTACTCTAAAAACTTTGTGTACCCAAGTTGCTCCCTAGTTGAAGCTATACTGTATTCAAAAATGTCGGGACGAAGCAAAAATTCTCCGAAACTATACAATTTAAAAGACTAATTCCTTCTGCAGTTTTGTTAGCGCATACTTGAATTCCCCAACCAGGACTTTCAAAATCAGCTTTCTGCATGTTTTACAGATTCGAAATGGTGACCACTCCCTGAGGGGTCCTTAGATGGTGGACCCACGGCCCCACTCAACTTTGAACCAACATTTCGCATGGTCGCCTTTTCGGTATCTATGATGCAGAAAGCTGATTTTCAAATCCTGTGGGGATTCAAGTATGCCGCTACAAAATGCAAAAGTGAATTAGCCTTTTAACTGGTATAGTTTCGGAGAAAGTTATGCTTTGCGTCCCGAAATTTTGAATACATATAGCTTCAATCTTAGGGGGCACTTGGGCTACACAAAGTTTAGAGTAAGGGACCTCACTTCTTGGCAGTAATATGTTGAGCATACTTATTTTATGTTAGCCCTGAGATTCGTGGATTTTGAGTGTTTCAATTACATGACAGTACCGACAAATGCACTCCGTAACATATCCAAGCAATGCATTTCTCCCTACATAAACTCGTCGTTTCTCATTTCAAATGCACTCTACCTTTCCCATTAACGCTGGAGCCGTTCTGTCATAAACAAAATTCTGATGAGGATATGAGGTAATTGATGACGATAAATGATAATTAAGCGGGATATGAGATAACTGGGGAGGATAAGCGAGAAATAAAGAAGGATATGAGATAATAGACGAGGATAAGTGATAATTAAGCGGGATATGAGATAACTGATGAGGATAAGTGATAATTAAGCGGGATCTGAGATAACCGCGGAGGATAATCGAGAAATAAGAAGGATATGAGAAAATTGATGAGGATAAGTGATAATTAAGCGGGATATCAGATAACTGCAGAGGATAAGCGAGAAATAAGAAGGATATGAGAAAATTGATGAGGATAAGTTATAATTAAGCGGGATATCAGATAACCGCGGAGGATAAGCGAGAAATAAGAAGGATATGAGATAATAGACGAGGATAAGTGATAATTAAGCGCGATATCAGATAACTGCAGAGGATAAGCGAGAAATAAGAAGGATATGAGAAAATTGATGAGGATAAGTGATAATTAAGCGGGATATGAGATAACCGCGGAGGATAAGCGAGAAATAAGAAGGATATGAGAAAATTGATGAGGATAAGTGATAATTAAGCGGGATCTGAGATAACCGCGGAGGATAATCGAGAAATAAGAAGGATATGAGAAAATTGATGAGGATAAGTGATAATTGAGGAGGATAAGCAATAATTAATTGGAATATGAGAAAATTGAGGAAGATAAGCAATAATTAATTGGAATTGAGAAATTGAGGAGGATAAGCAATAATTAATTGGAATATGAGAAAATTGAGGAAGATAAGCAATAATTAATTGGAATATGAGAAAATTGAGGAGGATAAGCAATAATTAATTGGAATATGAGAAAATTGAGGAAGATAAGCATAATTAATTGGAATATGAGAATTGATGAGGAATATGAGGAGGAGGATAAGCAATAATTAATTGGAATTTGAGCAAACAGAGAGGACAATAATGAAATATGAGAAAATTGAGGAAGATAAGCAATAATTAATTGACGCAATAATTAATTGAATATGAGGATAAGCAATATTAATTGGAATATGAGATTGACAAAATGAGGAGGATAAGCAATAATTAATTGAATATGAGATAATTGAGGAGGATACTCGATATTAATGTGTGTAAGTGATAATTAAGAAAATGAGTTGATAATTAAAAGAATAAATGCAAATTCAGGAGGACAATCAAGGCGATTAAAAGAAAATTAATAAGAATAGGCGATAATAAAGAGTTGCGATTATTAAGTAGGATACAAGAAAATTGAATGTGTTTATCGATAATTGAAGAGATATCGTCTAAATTTTTTAGCTTATACATGTTCCTCCAAAAATTTCAAATTTGAGCATTCCCTTGAAAATGTCACCAGTTGACGAAAGCTTGAGAAATAAAATAAAAAAACCCACACCTTTAACCAAACACGTGACTACTAGTTTTAACTTATATTTTTAGTTTGGATTTGTTTAAAGACAAACTAGAATTGTTTAAATTTTATATGAGAAAGGCCGTATTTCATGATTTCGGGCTGATGGATGTCCATGCTTTAACTAAAAAACGAAGGCCCTAATGGATTTTAAACTTTGCACACTGCTTTTTGTGATCGTGAGACGATCGATTGATTTAAGCTAAATCCGTGCACTGAACCACGATTAGGTTTCATCAGGGAGTATACATCAAATTCAAAATTTGACATATTTCGGTGTTAAATTGGAGTCAGTGAAGGAGGGTAACCGATAATTCAGGGGATAATTGAAATTTTAGAATGATAAGCAAAAATGAGGTTCATAAGTTGTAATTGAGGAGAATATAGGGAATTATTTGGTATACTCAACTGGCTAATGCCTTTAAAACATGTAGATATTCCGACCCAAATTAAAAAAATTACTGTACCGTTTGCCGTTTTGCATGATTTTGTTTTCAAAATCATGTTAATAAACCATACAAGCAGTAAAGTATAGATTAATGCGATGAATTCATCTGATCCAAACCAGAATTAGCATTCCCACAAAATAAACGAAACTGTGTGCGATTTATGAAGTTTCATTTCACAAATTTGCAAAACGAATTATCATATAAGTCATGCTTTGCTTGAAAGTACACTTGTTAGGCACCTATAATTTTAAGTCTATGATTCTTGCGTGCAATGGGAAGTTATATTTACCTAGATGTTACGGTATATTATGCTTGACCCCGGTCGTCTTATACGAACCTTTCCATAATATTAGATATTCTGGCGAATAACCTATTAATATTTATGCCATTTCGTCCTTTACAATTAAAATACTTTGAGAATTAACTACTCTCAAGTAAAAGTGTGAAATAAAAAGTAAGAAATAAAAAATTTCAGCGTCTTTCGATGCTACATAATTATAATGCTCTACTATTATCGACCAATCTCTTTATATTGTCAATCCTGTATCCTTATGTCAGAGTAAAAGCAGCAAATGAAATTCATCTTAATTCAAATCATAGTGCTTGTTAAAATCTTAATTAGACCACCATCTGAATTCACGTAAACGTTTCACCAAACAGCATCGCAAGTCGTCCAATGTACATACAATTAATTAGCATAGTTCAAATGTTATATATAACATATTATTCACAGTACTATAACATCATTACACTATATTATAAAATTATTTGTAAGTTAAATTATTGCACTACCTTCTTCCATCATAAAAACAACGCCTTCAAATACCCAATCTCTCGTTTCTCTTGAAACGGACCCGTTGAATTTTGGGTTTAGTGAGTCTAGTTTACAAAAATGACAAATGTTACTGCATTACCAAGAAAAGTTTCTAAAATGTAAATAATGGCATTAGACTAAAGACCCTTCCCTTACGACGCAGTTACCACTATATTTGACCAGGTTAATCTAGCGGCCGTTTAATCCGTGTAGGTAAACGCATTTCAAATATGTCGTAGACATATCTTAAATAAAATTTTTTGTGTATTTTGTTAACAACCTATGTTAGGTAGTAGTTCATTAGCAAACTAAGGCACCCTTTTCATCCGTTTAGTCATGTTAGAAGCCAAGCCTTTACCACTACAAATTAACATCAACGTGCTAATTAGAAACTGCTTTTTAATACAAATTGAATACTGTAGTTTGGAGTGTTGAGTACTGATTCTCTATCTACGGTAAACAATCAGCCGATTTAAAAATCGGAATGATTATCGAATTCTTAAATTTAACACAACATTTGGGGATTCGTTTACTATGAAATATACAATCAGCTTATCCAGAAACACGTTAGTCGTAACTTAATTATTCTGAATATTTCATACGGTGTTTAATACTTTAAAATGCAAAAAAAATTTTTAAAAGAGAAACACTGACTAAAGTAAACGTAATGAAAAACATTAAACTAAACTATTGGAAGCTACCAATGCTTAACTAATTGTATGTACATTGCACGACTTGCGATGCTGTTTGGTGAAACGTTTACGTGAATTCAGATGGTGGTCTAATTAAGATTTTAACAAGCACTATGATTTGAATTAAGATGAATTTCATTTGCTGCTTTTACTCTGACATAAGGATACAGGATTGACAATACAAAGAGATTGGTCGATAATAGTAGAGCATTATGTAGCATCGAAGACGCTGAAATTTTTTATTTCTTACTTTTTATTTCACACTTTTACTTGAGAGTAGTTAATTCTCAAAGTATTTTAATTGTAAAGGACGAAGATGGCATAAATATTAATGTTATTCGCCAGAATATCTAATATTATGGAAAGGTTCGTACAAGACGACCGGGGTCAAGCATAATATACCGTAACATCTAGGTAAATATAACTTCCCATTGCACGCAAGTAATCATAGACTTAAAATTATAGGTGCCTAACAAGTGTACTTTCAAGCAAAGCATGACTTATATGATAATTCGTTTTGCAAATTTGTGAAATGAAACTTCATAAATCGCACACAGTTTCGTTTATTTTGTGGAATGCTAATTCTGGTTTGGATCAGATGAATTCCTCGCATTAATCTATACTTTACTGCTTGTATGGTTTATTAACATGATTTTGAAAACAAAATCATGCAAAACGGAAAAAAGGTACAGTAATTTTTTAATTTGGGTCGGAATATCTACATGTTTTAAAGGCATTAGCCAGTTGAGTATACCAAATAATTTCCCATATTCTCCTCAATTACAACTTATGAACCTCATTTTTGCTTATCATTCTCAAATTTCACTTATCCCTGAATTATCGGTTACCCTCCTTCACTGACTCCTATTTAACACCGAAATATGTCAAATTTTTGAATTTGATGTATACTCCCTGATGAAACCTAATCGTGGTTCAGTGCACGGATTTAGCTTAAATCAATACGATCGTCTCACGATCACAAAAGCAGTGTGCAAAGTTTAAAATCCCTTAGGCCTTCGTTTTTTGAGTTAAAGCATGGACATCCATCAGCCTGTCATGAAATACGTCTATTCTCATATAAAATACAGACAATTCTAGTTTGTCTTTAAACAACCCAAACTAAAAATATAAGTTAAAACTAGTAGTCACGTGTTTGATTAAAGGTGTGGGTTTTTTATTTTATTTCTCCAGCTTTCGTCAACTGGTGACATTTTCAAGGGAATGCTCAAATTTGAAATTTTTGGAGGAACATGTATAAGCTAAAAAAATTAGACGATACCTCTTCAATTATCGATAAACACATTCAATTTTCTTGTATCCTACTTAATAATCGCAACTCTTTATTATCGCCTATTCTTATTAATTTTCTTTTAATCGCCTTGATTGTCCTCCTGAATTTGCATTTATTCTTTTTAATTATCAACTCATTTTCTTAATTATCACTTACAAACATTAATTATCGAGTATCCTCCTCAATTATCTCATATTCAATTAATTATTGCTTATCCTCCTCATTTTCTCATATTCCATTAATTATTGCTTATCTTCCTCCATATTCCATTAATTATTGCTTATTTCCTAAATTTTCTCATATTCCAATTAATTATTGCTTATCCTCCTCAATTATCTCACATACCACTTAGTTGTCGACTATCCTCCGGTTATCTGATATCCCGCTTAATTATCACTTATCCTCATCAATTTTTCTCATATCCTTCTTATTTCTCGCTTATCCTCGCGTTATCTCAGATCCCGCTTAATTATCACTTATCCTCATCAATTTTCTCATATCCTTCTTATTTCTCGATTATCCTCCGCGGTTATCTGATATCCGCTTAATTATCACTTATCCTCATCAATTTCTCAATATCCTTCTTATTTCTCGCTTATCCTCCGCGGTTATCTCAGATATCCCGCTTAATTATCACTTATCCTCATCAATTTTCTCATATCCTTCTTATTCTCGAT
>LJIJ01002702.1:0-24390 GCA_001718145.1 Orchesella cincta
ACGCACCTTCCTTCGTTTGTCTGGTCTGTGCTGCTTTGATCATATTAGTAACGCAAAATCCTTTCAAAAACCAAATACTTTAGACTAAGTTCTAGCAATAACTTGACAATCTTTCTGACAATTTCTGTAAGTGATTTCAGAGTTAGCTACTGCATTTTAAAGCACTGTTTCGTAGGCAACGCATGAGCCGCACTTTGGGTACAGCCTGTTAAAAACCGGACTCGTTTCTTTATTTTGGGTAAAACAGCGTATGATTCGTGTAAATTGGTTTCGATTTTGTACCCGTAAGAGTGGGCAGCTGCGAGTAATGGGTGTATTTAAGGACGGGAATTGTGGAGATACACGGCATTTGGTGCTCCACGGTTTAAAATTTAAACACTACATTGATTTTACACACAGGTGTGTTTTTCAGGTTCGATTTTGGAGTTTGGAAAGGATTATTGCGTGCATGCTTGTCCACAAATTCATGTGTCTTGATTTTGTATTTAACGCTTTTAATTTCCGGAATACTTCCGCCACCGGGAGCTTCGTTATATTAGTAACCGGGGGAACCTACTTTATCAGTTTTGTGGGATATGCTTGCACTTGAATAATAATAATAATATCAAAGACCAAAATCGTCGTGGACGCACAAACCAGGTTTCGATAGTGACGTTTTATGCGTTAAACGTGAAACGAGTGGGCGGTATATGCGACTCTACAGGATTCTCAAGTAGCCCCGAAACTTTCAAGAAGCCAGTGTTTGATGTGATAGGATTGTAAAAAGAAATTAGCGACAGATAGGTTAATTAAGAGAATCCTGTAAACGCATATCGATCGTGGTGTGACGTGTAAAAAATGAGTGTGTGCACGTAATCCCGCAATCAAAGTGGACAGGAGAAAGGACGACCAGCGTGACGTTTTTATGAGCATTTTTCATACGTTTTCCTACTCGTGACAAGGTTTTACTCGCGGACGTGCCCTGAAAACTCATCAAACCTATTCTTCATACTCGGACGTTTCCAACGTCGCTGTTAAATCTCTGTTATCGTGAATTTGTTTTCTCGGTTTAATCAGAATTGAATTTACAATCGAGTCTGTTCACATTTTCTTCATAAATCACATAAATCATGTGGGGTTTGGGGGTCACGCTGTCATAAACCCCATGCCTCGTAAACTCGTGATCGGAATTCGGGAGCTTTACTACCTAAATCCCTTTTCTTATTATTTTCATGCGAGTTTACGTACACAAAATCAATGATATTACATCACTTGATAAGCGACCCTATTTAGATGTTTGCGATACTTGGAAAAAACGGCTTACACATGCTTTCAATTACCGGGATAACATCATTTAATTACTCGGCGGGAATCATGTCTATCCATACACCGTTGCCAGAGTTACATGACTTTTTACAATACGTTTGAAAACATTCGACCTCAGTTCAAGTTCAACTGTAAATCGAGTTAAAACCAAACCCGGCAAGCCAGAAGTACAGAAGTGGTGCAACCGAAATACATTATTGAAACTTATTCGATGGAACCTTAAAATTAATATATCTGCATAAAATGCCATTTTTCAAACCCTCTTGTTGAATAGTTAGTCAAAAAGGTCTGCATGGGATATAAATTGACCCAAAAAAATACAAACTATTTTGTGAATAAAGAACCTTCTTAAATGAAGATTAACCAGTACGTGAGCTACATTAAATTTTGTAAACGCGATGAAAAGTATATTACAATTTGATATCAATAGAAATGCTTTGTAGGTTGCAGTGGAAACATGAACTTTTTGGATATGGCCATAGACTTAGCCTGGTTACATGGAAAATCCTTCATGCAAACATTTTACAACCAACGAAGGAGTCTGAAGGACGTACTAACATGCATGCAAGAGCAACGTAAAAGCTACTGACAGACAAATCCAGAAAAGCCATTCGCATGACGTGAATACAACTTTGTAAGCCTACAGTACAGAAGTGCTAAAATCAGTAAAATCTGAATATTTCCATGTAATAAAATTTTTAAGACGAGTATATTGGATTAAACTTCTGCGTCTTGCTTCAGATAATGAATGACAGATGTTATTTGGATAATTGGAACTAAAACAAATGAAAATGCTACGAATGGATAATTTTTTAACCATACGCTCTTTTGAAATAACGCACTAAACGTTTTACTCACACCCTCAATTGTTCTCGACTAAATTAAAAATCTCTTGCACGAAGTTATAATAATAATTATAATTGCGAATGATTTGCAAGCAATCTCGATATTCTCAAGATTGCGCACACCATAGCAATTGAATAATGCGACGATGTTTCCCTTAGCTGCTAACTAAATACCAAGGCTCTATAGGTCAAAGTTCAAGTAATCACTGTAACAAAAACGCGTTGCCGGACCTCGTCCTAATTCACTACAAACGTAATACAAAATTAGTAATAGCAAGATCCATCGGAATAGGTCAGTGAAATTCCCCTGGTTACCATTTGCATTGGGACCAGCTCCCGAAATGAAACTGAAGGAAAGTTTTTTCAGTTGATTTCGGGAAAGATAGGTAGTTTTTCACCCCCGTTTGTGGGAGTTGGTCCCACTTCACAACTGAATTTTGAATAGTTAGCTGACTTGTTACATTCCGATGGATCTTGAGTAGTAGGTGCAACAACAATCCGTATTCAAAAATTGTTTTAAAATGCGGAGGAAAGTTGTTTACTCGTAGTTTAACAGTATCGTTATTATGTAACGATTTTTCAAAATTTCTCCGTAATCTAAAATTACGTGCAGTTCCCTCCACTTTTATGCTCCTATTCTAGTTCTGAACTGGAAGTTTTCGACACTCTTTTTCGAAAATTTATTAGAGCTCGTCCCAACCAGCTATTGAAGCTCATTAAGGTTCGTTCTAGTTACTCCGTGTTAGTGATAAACAGAAACGATTTTTCGCCTCCGCTTTTAGGACTTGAAGCCTCCAAGATTGGCCTATCAACTATCAACAGACTGGTGATATGAGCTTCAGATTGCTGTGATCTCGTGGGCGTTCGCCACACTAATTGTGTGATTTTAAGGGTCACAGCTTATTGCACTTGATTTATTGTAGTTTCTCAAACTGGAGGTACTTGATTTGCTCGACTTCCTCGCTATAACATCACTAAACTATTGAAATTCACACTGAACTTAAAGGGTACGCAATTTAGCTACAAGTACTCTTCGATTGAGTGAAGCAGCACACTAATGTGCAAGGAAAAGTTTTGGTTTAGAACTTTTTCAGATTCCGTTTAAGTCCTGACAATAGTTGCTAGTAGCAACTAAAATTCACGCAGCATTAATGCTTCGTTCAGTTGTGCTGTGGGAATTATTTTAAACGAACTACCGCAAACTTGAACGCTCGTTTGCTCAGTTATTCAACCCAAATGTTCACTGAACAGAGTATCACGATCAGCGTACTTGCACTTGACCCAGTAAAAACCCCCTTGGAAGTTTATCACGGTGGAAAACCCAATAATGAACGCAGAATAATAATGAAATCAAAAGTAATTTAAACTTACTGTGTAGTTCCAGAGTTCGAATTATGCACGTTAAATGTAGCACTCAACTCATGGTTAATAGTTGCTTTATTTAATTGCTTGTATGTTTTTTATATCCTTGTGTATATTTGTGGTGATCTGATACATGAGCAGGATATCTAGCACCTGTGTGTGTACGCGCTATGCACTCACATGCTTCCATGAAACTCTTTATGCAAGACTTGGATGCAAGATGCAATGCTCTGCTTTATTCATGCGTTCAATTCAATGCTGTTTTTGAATTTTTTTAATTTACGACACAGCTTAGTTTACATTGAGGTAATGTTGTGAAAGAACTGTGGACGTGTAACGTCAGGATACTTGTTGTGCGGGAAGACTCCCATCACGGTTGTTAAGTAGTCGCCCGTGATTCGACTCTATCAGGATCACCTCGAGCCCTGAAGATATCGCCGTACCCACAGGCCTGTGTCGCTAATTTTATCATATTTAGGGCTTATGTTCATTTTTTTTGCATAAACTCAACCATTTTTATATTACTATTGAACAGATTTATACCCTCTCACGCAGCGGCGCTCGTGGTGCGCCACATACGCGGCTATTGATATTCGTCGGATAGGCGTCCAGACAATAAGGTATTCACAGTTGTTGACTACAGCAGAATTTTATTATGTGCTGATTTCACAGATTTTCCCGCCATGACAACACCACGTCCCTTGTGCATCACACGTGTAGTTGGTTCCTTCCGCCTTATACTGACACATTCACCGGTTTTGATTAATTAGCGATGAAGCTGCCAATTTAACGTGTTTTCAATTGTCTTACGTCCAAAGGATTGGAGCAATATGTCGCACAATGCACTTCGCTTCGACTTGGGCTTTCCAGATTCTGGTTGTCGATCACGACACATCGTGTCACTCGGCTCCACCAGCCGAGCTCAACTTGGAGTCCCGATTACGGGTATCATGCTTCGTCTTGTTTCAACAATGTCGTGAGCCTTTCCGCTCGCAGTTTCTATCACGAAATCGGGGAAGCTCTCGAAGTCCTCTGGGTTCAGGTTCTCCTCGAAGTATGAGGAGGACTGCACCGCTCTATCGACAAGGGTTCTAAGGCGTTTCAGGGGTGGCGGTTATTTTATAGGTTTTAGTTTTAATTAATTGGAACATGTATTCCAGTTGATTTAAACAACGTGCTTACGAGACTCTCGAGTATTTCCTTTCTTCTCGGGGATCCGCTCGCGAGGATTACTCGCTTGCTGTTCAGCAGCTTCAACCACTCGAACAGCATCGCTAGCTTTTAAACTTAATTTAAAATTTGGGGTCTTGATGGTAATGAATCGCCCTATGAAACAGCTCATTAGCTTTGTCTTTCGCGATTTGCTCTTTATACTTTCAGCAGCGTTATGTTTCTGAGCCTGCTGTCTGTGCGATTCGGCTCCGATGACGAGGTCTCTCCACACGCTGCTGTGTCTGAGTCCATGTGATTCTAGGCTATGTTGATATGACGATAAATGGAACAAATATAAATGTATATTTCATGCAAATATACTTGCGACTTGATTTTGATCTGGGCAGTTGTGGTTTACGTATTTATATCCAATTTTATCTTTTCTTCAGTTTTGTCTAGATTGCAGTAATACATATTGTGTATAGTTCTTTGGGCGCCAGCGCTGAGATTCGAATTACACTGCACTGAACGCACCACACGTGCGTCGAACTGTGCTCTTGGATTAACCACTTTGAACCCTGATTTTGTCGATCTCATAAATCAACTGAATCCTGTGGAAACTCAACGTAATAAAAGCGAGCTCAGCGTCAGTGCACACCGCATTCGCAGATCATGCGCGTGGGCTTTACGATCTTTTACAGTGACACTGACTGTGTGTCCGCCTTTGAGCCAGTGAGTTGGCGGGCGCTGCATGGAAGGTTCATGAGAACGGCTTCTCGCTCTTCCGCTACTGGGATCCATCAGTTTGACAGCAGAAACCCGCCCATAGAACTACATCTACGTGAAGATTTTACGGATTCGGTGTTACACAAATAAAAGATGATTATTCGCGTTTAATACAAATATGAAATTGTTATAATTGTGCCTAGGAACCAAACTGTTCTGCGAGGGGTTCACCAGCAAAGTCGACCACACCGTGTGGTCGCCACAACTGCAGGGGAGGTAAGTCGCGCTACTTCACGTTTAATCAGCGGTGATCGACGATTATGCAAACTAAACACTTGTTTCGCTCAGTTTTAGTGTGGGTCAGCGCTATTCGCGGACCTGTTTCCGCGGAATAGGATAACGAGGCCGGTGGTAAGTTTCTACAAAGGGCATAATAAACTGGGCAGTACGTTTCCGGTCAGGCGATAGACGTATCTTGTTGACAGGACGATGAGCCATTAAAGGGTTCATGGTGGAGTGAGCTGTGCGAGAAACCATTTTGGATAACACTCAAGGCTGCTTTCAAGCATCTGCCTTCTGAAAGGCTGATGGGAGCGGATCCAGAGTTCCTGTTACCAACACTGGGTCGTATGGGGCTAGACTTTTGCTTGCCCTCTGGGGTCAAGTGCGCGCACTGCGTCATTCAGTGGAACTACAGGGGAGGTTAGACGGATTGCTTTTTTGTGGGTTTATGCGTTTTATATGCTTTAAATTACGGTTATCTTTTAGGGAACCAGTGGGGTGACTGGGCCAACGAGGGACGGGACTAACGGTGAGTTTCATTGATTTAAAGCTTTTGTCGGTGGTTTTTCACGCTTCGGTTTAACAAAAGCGGGCTGTTTTTTTCCTCATGGCGGTGGGCCCGCGGAGAATCGGCCCTTTTTATTTACCTGTTCCAAAATTTCAACCAGAGCGCCGACGCCGCAGTGTCGGCTAACCCTTGCATCCTCCCAATTACCCCGACGGAAGAAGGGACAAGAACAGTGGGTGTAGATCTTAGAAGGTTATGAGATCTATCCCAATATTCACATAAAAGGTGGCGAGCGGAGTGGAAACCGAATATCACTGCCCAATGCGAAAACCGCCACTCGCCTATTAGCCAGCCGATCTCGACTCAGGCTTCATATGTACCTAGTCATCACCGTGTTGCCCTTGGCAGTTCTTCCAATTTGATGGCCACACTGATGTAAAACAACCTAATATAAGACTTTCATCATTATTTTGTTTCATTTTTTCCTGTAACGCTGTACATGCACATTAACTTGAATACGTCACTAGTTTCATGAATTGAGTAATGTTATTCAACCATGTGCATACCTGTAGGTCTTCTCTTCGGAACATATGAATATCCGCCTACTCGAAAATTGGGAGACCACGCAACAAGAAACAGATACGAATCTCGATTTATTACTGTAGCCAACCCATTTTAATTGTAGCATCTCAGATTTCAAGTATGGAAGCGTAATACAATGCCTAGAGTCGGGTGAAACTATGAGATCTTCCCCTTGTAGTATGACGGCGTTCTCGGGGACGCGAGACTCTACTCGATAAGGGGAGTGGCGCCGGGGAGGCAGGCCACCGGAACCCGAATACTAAACACTAGCATTTGGGGTGTGGGAGATTTCGAAACCACCGAGGCCTCGCCCACAAGTGCAGTAGACACATGGAAAACGATAGGCCGTTGTCGTGAAATCCATACACTGGATTAAGGAGAGCTGTAGGTTCGTACAAGGTTATATTCACTTCCTATCTTGCAACAACAGGCTTTCAATATTGAGGGCTCCGGACACGTGCTACGACCTTTGGACACTGCGGCTTACCGACAACATCTATTTTTTTTCCCGCAGATTGGCTCAAGTCATTCACCGTCCTCACATACTTCGGTTCTCATTCAAGGCTTTTACCGTTCACCATTTGACGATATCGGACAAGCGGAAGTTGCGGAGCGCGCGGGTTTAACTCCACGACTGTCGGCCACCACTGTGGTGGGTTTCATCCCAGCTGGGGTAGCACGAATCAGCAAATTGTTTGGGACGATCGAGCCGGGGCGCTGAACAAGAAACAATCAAGACATGAATAGCTCAAATAACCGTATATTTACATCTACCCGTCTCTAACTTTTTTATCAAAGAAATTAAATTTACTCCCCCCTTATACAAACGGGACGGGATGCACCGCTCGGCCTGGGATCCGTGCGAGTGGTACAAGATATAAGCAGCATTCTTCCAGTCTGGCGAGCTCACCGCGTAGGTCGCACACTGAATGTGACGGAGGGGACTGGGGTGGCCGGACCGGATCCCGTACATCTTCGATAGTAGGTTCCTCTGGAGCAGGAGGTGAGCTAGATCAGTAACCATAACTGCAGTATCCAGTAGTTTGATATTCCGGGAGGGAGCACCATCCAACAGACGAACGGCGTGTTATAGTGACTAGATATGGCCGAACAATAAAGCGGCTGTAACACTGACGGATTTTCTAGTATTATAATTCAGGCTGAATCATTTTTTCCGTGATTTAACGAAAACTATACTAAGCCTGTCGGAGGCGAGTCTAAGGACATGGGGCGTTTGACCGGCATGTGAAGGGTCTGAAGTTTCTCCCAATCAGATATGCAAGAAAGTAACAATGAAACATGACGTTGGATTGCTCAGACCTAAGCCTGAGGTGTCATAACCAGTCCCTCATGAAGAATACAAATCACAAACACACCAGGTGTAACCTCACCTACCTCCGAAAAGGAGTTGCGAGCCTATCTCTGAATTGTATACTTTGTCAGTGTTCCCGAATTTAGGCAGGCAAACTCTGCATTTCCGGGGGGATCTCAACTCCACTCATCGGCAAGTTCCACCGCGCCTTATTTTGAATCTCTGACGGAACCATCTGACTGGTTATAGAAATGGCGAAATATTGACATATTGATCTCGGGCTGGTAATGTATGGTGACACATATTTTCCCCGCATATAAATATATGGGATACTTATAGGGCCGCGATACGGGCAATGGCTATAGGACAACTATACGTTTTTCCTACTACAAGCTACGATAAATTGGCATTTAAAGACTTGACAATGATCAACATTTTGGAGGTTAAAATTAGTCTCCAATAGTATGATATTAGTTGAAACAGTTGATATTGCTTATCTAATTAAAATATGAAAAATTGTGAAGTAGGTAATTGACACTGTAGTCGTCATAGTCTGCATGACAATAAGTTCCTTATGGTTGTACCAGGCGGGTCCCTGTCAGTTCAATTGCCAGTAATGCACCGGCGCATTGCGGTGTCAATCCCCATTTGATTTGCCAATTCGAACACTGATATTGTCGCATAATTCTTACCCCCCTGTTTGTGAGCATCCTTTGAAAGATTGCTGCTCTTTGAGTTCCACGAATGGAAGGGCGTGAGCAGCGACGACCATACGCAAAAACTTTTAAGCTGCGGGCATATTGTCAGCCCGGTTTACTGATATTGATATCGAACAGAGCCTAACATGCCGTATGTGGCGTCGACGCTCGGCGATGTCTTTGCTGTTCTAGTCAGTGGGGCATGCTGAATGGGCAGTCCGGGTTAACTGACAAGCTGGATTTAGAAAGTTCAAAACCATCAGACCCGGCTCTGAGTGAATAAAACTCGAAATCGAGGACCGAGGAACATAGCCCTCCCCATTTCAAATTTCGTTGGGAGGTAGCGAGCCCGTGACTGGCGCAGAGACTCAAATGAGGTTGACAGGGCGCTCAGCGAAACTTTTAGTGTGAGCTGACACGTCATTTAGTATATCATAGTAATTAAATTAAATTGATGCATGTTTGTAGGCCACTCGCAGCGGACGGTCTCCAATTTCGAGTAGAACTTGCCGTTTCAGACTCGCGTGAACATTAATTTTAGAAACTTTTCTGGTTGTTCAATCTTTAACGAATAAATATCGGCGATTTTTTGGAGTTTAACGATAATTTGATTGTATTAAAGGTCATCCGCGTAGATTGATGAAAGCTTTACGAGAAAATAAGTTAAACAAACCAATACTCTTCAACACAAAAACCTCGATGACTACTTTATTAAATTGTTCCGATGACTTGTTCAAACATCTCGCGTTCACTACATTGAGAAATGGCGGGCTGCTGAAAAAACCGCCTAGGATTAAAATTAGTATAATAAAACACGTGGTTTAGAGTGTTGCTACAATGAGCGTGTTCACTCGACCCATTTTCTCATTGAGTTTATTGTGGATGGCAAGGCGAACACGATTTTTTCTTGCGTCTTGCTGGAGCATCGGACCTGGACAACAAAATTACACCACGGTTACAGCGAGTTAGTCTTACTTGTCTCGCTGTCCTCCGATCCATTGGCAATCGAGTCGCTATCCTGAGACCAACATTGCCTTTTCTGTTGTGAGCGCTATCTTGCGCTGTACTGTCGAGGGCGCGGCACTGCAGATTTTTCGAAATCATCTTCACATTCAGTTTCAAAATATGGTTTGATCGTTTCCATGGAAGTCCTCTGCACACAACATCTGATATGCACACGAAATTGGTGTTCAAATAAAAAAAACAGAAAACATTTCGTTACGTTATTTCCGGCTGATTCGCTAACGCAATAGACGTGTTTATTTTCCGGAGGAGCTCTTGGATGGAATTCGCCCCGTTTTCTGCTGCGACTTCACGAGAGCTCGGGTTGCAAGCATTCAGCAGCCGGTCCACGTAGGTTTTCATGCTTTCCAGCTCGTTTGGCCGCACCCTGACAATTGTAATAAACTCAATTAATTTTTTTAACTTTGAACTGTTGAACACGTTTGTTTATAAACTCACGTTGTCGAGTGCCTGGCGCCGATCTGGCTCAGCAATCTTTGGATCTGGGCTAGCAGCTCTTGGCGGTGCGTTTGCTCGTGCGCTTCTTCGCGTTTTGGTGTGATGCACTCCAACTTTTGCTCGATCTCGACCATCTGGTTAGAGTTTATTTTAAATTTTAACTATAATTTGAATGAGATGCAGGAAAGCAGAAAACCCAAATGAATCACCTTGTTGATGATGAGTTGAAGGTCGTCTGATTGTGAGTACTGGACGTGGTTGTTTTGGAGGTACGTGAGAGCCTGGAACGGGGGAACGCAGGAAGGGAACCCCGATTTTAGGTCAGCCCTCGATTTCTTCATCACTGCGCTGATCACCTCGTGGATCTGGGGGTCGGGGCCAACTCGGGGGCGCTTTGTCGCTCCGCTTTCGGGGGGGTTTAGCAGCTCCCGTTTCATCAAGTTACCTGGGAAACGGAACTGCTCTTCACTTTCTCTCCAGTTACGAGACATTTTACTGAATTGGTCGTACGTTTCTACGCAGTTCTGTCCTCACTTTTTTATTCGGATTTTTTTCAATACCTCTTTAAATGAATGTTGCACTACACACGAAGGACTAGATTTGTGTTGTGTGATGTGGAAAACCTTCATGTACGGATATTCGTTTCCTTCAGAGTGAGAATGCATGAATCGTTTCTCCGCATTATCTTGTTTGTATACACGGAAAGGATATAAAATAGTCTATGAAATACACACACGGAAAGGAAATGCATAGGTACAGGAAGGACAAAAAATCCCAAAGAAGATTTCCCCCATTCATATGAAAATGAGCTAGATTAGAGATAAAACATTTATTGAGTATTTTGTTTACAGATTACATCGAGTACGTGAGCATGAGTTGTTAGTCTGAGCTGAGCCGACAGGCGATTTGTTCAATGTCCCCAAACTTGTCAAACTTGTTGACTGGGACGATTTGTTGTGAGAACGAAGCGGTTCTGTTTCCGATTGATGCGTAGATGGCAGAGACGGAGGATGCTGGGCTGGAGCAGCGCGCTAGTCGCCTTGGCGATTCGCTGCTGTACCCCGATGAACTGTCCGTGTAGCAGGCGTCTGGTGGGATGTTGTGGATCTCGGGTTGCTTACGGATCAGCCGGCGGAACGAGAACCAGCGACGAGAGAACCAACCTGTCATTACAATCATTACGTTAAAGGCTTCTTGGGGCATTTTGAGAATGATACTCGTGAACGCGTGAATTTACGTTTTTTCCGCTTGTTGGTGTCGCTGATCTCGTCCGTCTGTGTGGAGGTCTCGACGACGGGCTCCTCGTCGCTCAACTCCTTGTCCGAGTCAAACAGGGAGTTGCACTTTGACAATCTGAACGAGAGGGACCTTGCGCCCATGTGCGGGCGCGGCGCGTACTCGGGCTTCCTGATTATTCTCATCGAGCTGTGTCGAGTCAGCTTCCTTGTCCAGCGATCCTCATTCTCGTTCAGGCACGCCGCGCTCCCATAGCAACCGCGCTTTTCTAATTGCAATTTGAGTGTCAATTGTGTTTGTAAATCGTGCACGGGATAAATGTTTCCTTACCGTTGAGGCACCACGAGCTTGAGTATGCGGGCGTGCTGGACCTGGAGTTCATGAAAACGCAAACCTCTGGCGTGACGATGTAGTAGCCCGACGGCGTTTGGTAGATCTTCTGCTCCCTGATCAGCTTTTCTAGCGTTGCGTAGACGAGCTCCTTTGGGGGGATGCACATGCTCGGGAACGCAGACGACAAGGACCTGATTATCGAGTCCACGAACGCCTCCTCGCCTGATGACGTCAGGCTGTGGATGGACCAGCATATCGAGTCGGACAGAGGCGAGAACTGGCCCTGCTGGATCGGCTGCGCCACCAGCTCCTCCACCTCACCTGCAACCGCATTTTACACCATGTTTTAAGCGTGGCAATGGCATTGGTGTACGCACATACGCACGAATATGGCAACGAATAACACGCAGTAGAGATCATACCCAATAGCTGTATTCTGAACCCGACGGGGGATCGGATAGTGCGTCTTGCCCATGCCGTTCTCAAGACGTTCAGGTGGTTGGCTGATGAACGCACTAGTATGGTTGTCGGAACGACGTGCCCGCTGTACTCTAGCGAGTTTATCGCTTCTATCATGCGGGTGTTCCAGTGACACTTCTGGTTAGCCTCCACGAAACACTGCAACAATATTTCTTTAGTCGCTGTTACCGTGGCTACTTGCAAAATTTATGTGTATAATATTTTGAGTTTCTCTGCCAGCCGGCTGTAATGCACGATAACGATAGACAAGTGTTAAAAATCACGTACCTTGTATAGCTGGACGCCTACGTCTGGTTCTGCGAAAGTAAACGTTGGTAACTTAACCATAGGGTTAATAAAATTGTCATGATAAAAATAGCTCACCTCACCCTGAGTGACCCCGTTAAACTCGTGTTTGATGAACTTGACAACGAGGCAGTCTTGCAGCAGGAGCACGTGTTTGCGGAGCACGTTAGTATGGGCGATCCCGGTGACGCAAGAGTGGTGTCGCTTAATCCTGCGAACCGGGTGGTTAGCACACGAGTCGGGTGCTTCGCCCATCAGCTCGTTCAACGGGCCCATGTTGCGGTAGCAACTTCATTCGTGGGATAACGGGACGGCTAACGCAACCTAACCAAAAGATGCACACAAGAAACTGTAGACTCTGATGTGTTTGATGTGCTCACGTAGACTAGTGTTTCTAGTTGTGTATAAATCGTCACTAATTTGATGAGCGAGTCCCAGAATACAATGGGACCGTGACGCAGCTAATGTGCGTTTGATCGTGTCGTGATAAAGGATTACGTTCGGGGGATTATGCCTCTAGACTCAAACACCGTTATGTTGCCAATGGGGACGTGGTTCTCACGAGATTGAGATAGGATTGAAATGGTGAGCAATTAGTATGAGGATGTATTTGATGTTGCTAGAAGAAGCACTAGCGATCGACTGAGAACACTTGCAGCCGCAAAGAGAGAGTTGCGTTTCTATCAACATATGTCTTGTTCTCAGTTTCATCAACATTATCAAGAGAGAAATCAAAACATATCAATTCCTTCCGTAGTGACATAACTTGTCTATTGTTCTTTTGATCTACTTTCTAGTCGCAGCTTGTTTGCCTTTTTGCCACTTTGCATTTTATTCGCGATAATGAGCCTAATTATTTGCATTTTTCATTTTATCAACTTTACAACGAACGTGCACGTCCTCTGGAATCAATCGTGTTACCTGGGCACAGGGTTGTCATGAGAATGAACCTGCAATTACAAACACGGTAGTTTAAGCGCAACGCAGCGCTTAGTAAACCCGCAATCAAGTAATTTGAATGGCTGTGATTTAGAAATTAGAAAGTAATGCACGTAAACTTGATCTTGTGAGAATTTTAATTGTCCCCACTTACTATGTATCTATATCAAAACGTGTATTTGACTTTCTCTAATCTATTGCAAATCAATCTCGTTTACACGCACGTGCTAGCACACTTGATCGCGTTGATGCTTATTACATTTCGGACGTGGTGTCGCTATTGCGGAAATGTGTGTGTCAAACCGGTTGGCTATTTGGCTTGCATTATATCAACTTACGTATCGTTATCTCATATTTGCCTGAAACAAGCCTGAATTGCATGCGCTCCAGTAATTGCAGCAATCACTTACATCACAAATGATTTACACATGTCATGTATTTTTCGTGAGTTTACAAACGTGATTCATCTGTGAATCCACGCGAATGAACGACCAAGCTTGCTACACGGCCTTGGCTTTTCAGGGTTTCATGATGCAAATGAATACGCATGTGTTCTGTTCATAAACCTTTTATTGCATATTAGTGGCGTTAGTGGTCACGATTAAAGTGCTTTAACAACAGTTAAGTAATGAATATAAGTGCTGCTTCAGTAGAAGTCGTCTTCGTAGGATCCGGCCTGCAAGTAAATAACATGGGGTTACTTGATACTCAAATTTCACGCCATGTTCGCTAGTTGTAATTCGTTACCCTTGATGTGCGTGGTCGGGATGAGTACTGGAGAATGCGGTGGACGTTTACTTTAGTTCCGAGTTTGTTCACGAGAGTTTTGTTCGCAGGGGAGCTCTCCACCTTGTAGCTAGGCACGAACAGCCCGAACGGGTGCTTGCACACGAAGTAACTATAGTAACATATTTTAATCACTGGTAACAATGTATTTTTAAATATTAAACACGTCACTTACGGAACGCCGCGGACGGTGCCGTCGTTCTTCCCTAGCGGGTGGAACAGCTCGATCCCCGCCCATTCACCTGAAATAGTCAGAGTTCCTAATATAACAAATGATTGCGTTATAAAATGTCTTGTTTATAAAAAGCTTTACCATCTGCGAACTCGACGCATCCCAGGTAGCGGAGTATTCCAGTTTTGGTTTCGCCAACGGAGCTGGCCACGATGACCCGCTCCCCAATCCTGAGGTTTGGTAGCTCCTGTTGCGGCTTATAGCACGAGTATAGGGAAGACGACGGAGTTGGCGATGGGGATTTCGAGAAGGATCTAGACCTCCCTGAAGAACTCACAGAAAACGGCGACATTTCCCTGAAGCTCCTCGGTGGGGTTGGCTCCCTGTACAGCCCGCATGCTGAGTTGTCGTTGGTCGCTGGGATCAGCGGGATCTTTGATATCTTGCTCACTCGGGAGAATATCCCGTGGTTTGGATCGCATTGGAAGTAGCGGCGACCGCGGTGGGCTCCGTCGTGGTTCCCTGTGGATAAAGAGCTTTCTGAGCGATTTCTGCCGGTGCTCGGTGCATGGGATCTGGGGGTTATGCGTTTGTTTCAGTTATTTTAAGCACTTACCGACTGGATGGTCCAGGACCACGCCTGCGAACTCCCCCTTTGCGAAGTGCACCTCGCCTAGGTAACATATCTTGCCGCGGTAGTCGCCCTCCCCGTTCACGTACACCGTGTCCCCTATTATGAACTCCGAAGATGGTGCATAATCTGGGGAATAATAACATTTTTGTGGGAAAACAAAATGAGACTGAATGAAAACTTAATGCCTGAATGAAAAGGAGTAAAATGTTTTATGATAGGAAAATATTGTAAGCTTCAGTATCATGGGTTTCCTTTCAATAACAATATGCTGGTTATATATTGCAGTAAATCATGAGGTGGCTCTAAATCCACATGAGTTTGTGAATGAAAACCAGTCATGCCAGAAGCATTGCCCATGGTTACGTCAATAATTATTCACGTCATTACGGTAGTGAATGCATAGGACTCATAAACACGATTTGAGAATGGCCCAAAGATTATGTTGCTACGGACGATAAATATTGTCGAAGTAAACAAAGGGCTAGAGGCTCTGTTTTGAAAGCATGCAAATGAGACGATAAAAAAATACGTGTTTATATGTTTCTGTTCCGCCCACGCCGTCGAATCATCAAGGATGTGATGTTCGTAGCCTCTCCCTACACAACCACGCGTTTAATAGCAGGTGTGTTGTAATGGTTTAAGTCACTGGATATTACGAGCCTTCTTTTTGGTGTGATGATTATATGAAATATTCGAGAGCGTGGGCGGAGATCCTCACCGGGCTCAAGTTTTCCTATCACCAAGCTTATTTATCAAGTTCACGGGACTTGTCGCGATGCTTCTTTTTTCATCACCTCAATGACATGTCTTACACCCAAATCTTACTGTTACGATTGCGAATTAGGAAGTGCATGAATTGCAATCTCAGATTTTTGCGAATAAAACCTGATTCTTTCGTGACCTCATTTTGATGCGGTTTTGTGTTCAGCTTCTTACATTTCAACGCTTTCTCGTCCTTTCTGATTTATTCGATTTTTTATTCGTGGGGGAACAGGGATGGGCAGGACACTCAGTTCTCATTAAATTTTACTCTTTTGGGCAGCTTTTGTTTCGGCTCTTCATACCAATACTCAATTTTAGGACATTTTATTCTCAGTTTTGCCCTTTTATTGCACTTTTAATTAAACATTGGGATTTAGAAATTCATGCTGATAAGTTATTTGTATGTTACCTATAGGTTTGGTTGAATTTAATTTAACGTGAATACACGTTGCTACGAAACCAAATTTCTACGGTTAATCATCGTTTTAATATTAATTTAATTTGTTTTAGAAACTCAATGCAATATGGTTTTTGCTAAACTGACTATGCTAATTTTTTTTATACCGTAAATGCTTGTTTTCTGCGTAAATTTTTCGAATTGTTCTTTTCTCAAATATTTTATAAATAATACTAACGATATATGTCAGTTCTTATGCGGTTTAATATTAATTTAATTTGTTTTGAAACATGCAATACAGCATTTTTATTGCTACACTGACTATGCAAAATTTTTAAACCGTAAATGCTCATTAGTTATTAATTTTCGAATTGTTTTTTTCCTCAAATATTTTATAAATAAATTAGCGCTATTATTTTGTCAGTTGTTGTCTTATCAGTTCGCAACTGCATTCTTGAGTAATACGTATAAATTTGTCCACCCCTGCGAGTATGCTCTAAATTAGACTAAATTGCGCTTCTAAACTTGGCTGCAATGAAATTGAGGGATTGCTGTCAGGCGACACTCTGCGTGTACAGTTAATGCGTGAGTACAGTTAATTACGCTAGAGTAATTGGTTTGTAGAACTCTGGGTGGTCCGCTTGACAAATATGTTATCGCTTATAAGCGGATAAAGAGCTGGTTTGAGGTGTCAAGCATGGAAATAATCTCGCTACTTAGTTTCCTTTTACGGCAGCAAGTGCTTGGAATGATATATATTACTGCGATTATGATGATAATGGACAGATAAAGTTGATGCGCTAGAGAAAATCGATATGTTTCTGGAAATAGTTGTAAAAAATGTAAACCTTACCCATTTGACTTGGCATGCCTGATGATCACGAATGTATTTCACAATAAAACTGTCGTTGTTGAGTTGTCGAGAGCGGAGTGGTGAGTGAGGAGAGATCGCGAAGGTACTCAAAAAGTAACGCTTGCTCATTTTCCACGCACCTACACGTTAACTCGGAGGAGTGGCCTTCGGGTTGCCTTTTTTGGAAACTCGAGTTTGATAAACGAGTCCATCGTTTTTTTTCTTGAGAGGATAAATTATCCACAATAACATATTCGCACGCGATTTTTTTACCGTCAAAATTATGCTTTTGCGAAAATTATCTTTCCAGTGGGTTTGTGGGATGAGACGACTGGCAACCTTTTACCCTGGAGACCTTACTGCCCGATTTAATGAGTTTTTTTACTGGGGGTTTTCTTTTTAACTCATATTTTTATTAGCACTTTTCGTGACAGAGTTTTGCTCGCTTCAGATTTTGGACCGTGTAATCATGGGAGTGTTGCGTTTGGATGAGTTATTACGCTGCATGATTGTCCGGGATACACGTAATTGCATGCGGGCTGATTTGACGACTGCCAAAATCCCTGGGTTCTTTTGGCTCAGGTTGGGCAGCTCGTAACTCTAAGCCTTTCTCTTTTTACGACATTTGCATACTCTCGACGTGGACTCCTTGAATCATGCGGAGTGGGTTTAAAATGTCGCGTGGATTTTAAATATGACTAGTTATTGATGCTTTTGATTATGAGTGCTTTTGAGTAAGTTTGAAGTGCAGTAACGTATTTATTTATCAACGAGATAATAAGTATATCACAATATATAATATTAGAACAGTAATGTGTAAAAAATTGAGTAGAGTAAGGAACAAACGCGCGAGTGTTCATAGAACAGAGTAATGTGTTTAAAATCTCAATAACCGTCTTTAAAGGATAGCTCATTGGCAAGAACACTCTGAACAGTTTATAAACTGATATGTTAAACCGAATAAAAAGGGCACGGGTAAACCGTGCAACGGTTGAGTCAGAACCCATGGTAACGAACTTCAGACTTGGATGCATGCAATAAAAGCTCTCACTCGCATGTAAGTTATATAACAATGGAACTAGCTCACCAAAACTTGTACTTTTTCTTCGTTTGGGGGGTTTTGCTACCGCTGCTTCCTGGCGCTGCGGGAGGACTACGGTTGCGCTGCTGCTCGGCTGGAGCAACACCCGCAGCGGTCGGAACTGCACCTGCGGGGTAGCAAGCGCCGTTTTAAACTGAACAAACAGGAGTATGGGTTTTATGTTAGCGGCCTTACCAGAGTGCGTAGACTTACCAGTTGCGGGTTATCCGGGACTCGCAGCAGCAAGTTGTACACTTCGTTTGTTGGAACCGCGTTCGGTCGTATTAGCGGCCTGAAAAACTTGTGGAACCCCCACGCCATCGCTAAATAGCGCAACGGAAGTAGTACAGCAACACCGTTGCTATCAGCAACCCTAACACCGCCAACCAACTTATGAACGGCACCGCCATCCGGAACATGCTGCAAAGCATTTTATTTGCGTTAAAGATTTTGCATTAACGGTAGATTTTGAAGCGTGAACATAACCATACTTTCTGGTGCTCTCGCAGATGGAGGCGATGTCTCCGAGGGCGTTTTGAACAGTTTGAGTGGCATCCTGAACCGCCTGCAGTTTCTGCCTCAAACTCATTTTCTTGTCGTCGTCCTCCTTCTCGTCGTCATCGTCGTCCATCACGATCACGTCGTCGTCGTCCGGCTCATCGAGGAGCGGTGTCCCGGTCAGAGAGCACACCAGCCACTGCTTCAGGATCAGCAGCATCAGGAAACACGGGATCATCCACGGCTGGAATGTGTAGCAAATCACCTCGTAAAACACCAACGCTATGATGCTCCGCAGTGGGTACTCCCATATCAAACAGCTCCTGCGAATCAAAATCCGTTACACCAAGTTCTGCTGAATGAAATAGATAATGTGAAAACGAATTGAGCTTACTCGACGAACTGCGCGAGGTCGTAGGCACTGGCCCCAATTTTCCTGAGCCTGTCAATGTTGAGTAGGAATGTTTCTCGCTTGAGTTTCTGATCCCCTTGTAGGAACTTGCTCTCGGGTGGGTCCATGACTCTAATCCCAGCCCTAACCGGGTTCCATAGCAACTCCATCTCGAGAAGAATCTGCGCGTTGTTGCCCTTAGCAGGTTTTAGCAGTTTCTGGTCCTTGAGCATGTACCACTTCTTTTCCTTGTTTTTAATCTTCCACAACGGGATGTCCAGTTTTCCGAGGAACTCTTTGCTGTGGTTCTTGTCCTCATCGTAGACCGTAATCTCGAGCACGTTCGTTATGTCGCGGACTGCAAAGTTGAAGATTTTGTTCCACACGGGGGTCAGCGTTCTGTACTCTGTTTGAGTTTGGAGGCGGGAATTAACCAGCTCCAGCACCACGAATGGGTCCGACTTTCCCCAATGTCCGCTGCTGCCAGCCCCTGGGCCTCGAACACCTTCACGATCAGCTGGCCTACGTCGTTTAGCGCGTTCAGGCTACGGCGGAGGGACTGCCATCCGGACAATAGGTTATTTCATGTATTTTATGTATTTTATGTAAATAGCTTAACTGCTAATTGTTTTGAAAATAGCGTGCAACTTACAAATCTGGACCGTTGCTCCATCGCCTGATCGTCAGAGAGTGAGTGATGGTTAAGATCTGAGATGGATGAGTCCCCAGCAAGGCCCGAGATGGTGAGCAGCAGAGCGATTTCCCCAGGGCTCTCCTGAAGTTGAAACACTTTGTGATGTGTGAGCTCCTTCTCCAGCAGCCCAATGTCTATCGCACACCTCCCTATGTAATCTCTGCTGAACGACTCGTCGAATATCTGAACCTCCAGCACCTGCGGCTGCCCGTCGTACAAGTAAAAGTCAAACTGCTCCAGCCACTTAGGTCCTGTCACTCGCGACAGCGTCCGCGTCTTGAACTTTTGGTTGCCCATCCTGGTTACGAGAAACGCATTTCAATCGTTATATTTTGTCGCATTTACCACTTTAAAAACTTTAAATAATAATAATTATTATTCCTCTAAAAATATAAGCGCGAACCTGAACTTGACGAAGGCGTCCATGTAGACCTTCTCGTCTCCCGGAGAGAGGTTGTTGGCCTCTAGCACGAGGACGGTGAGAACGGAGCTCCATATCTGTGACTTGATTTTCCCCTTGTCCTGGAGTTTACCTCCGGGCGCATCCCCACTGAACCACTACGAAAGTACGAGTAAATGAAAAACTACCAAAACGTAAGGCTAAACTCTACAGTGTGTATCTACGCGCGTGCTACTCAATCTTCTAGCTAGATTTTTAGCAGAGAACAGAGCAGAATAAGCTCACTCGAGATGGAGGTGGAGGAGCCCCGGCGTGGGTCCCAATTGAAGAACAAACAAACTCATTTGTCTGATGCACAGGGGCGCTTATATGCTTCGTGTTGTGTTATCATGTATCAAATTATCAAAATTTATTACACGCATGCGCATTTTTCATTCCATGCAAGCCATCGTGCTGCTGACATTTTTTTTAACTCACCGTCAATCTTTTTTCACACTCGTTCTTCCAGAAACCCCAAACAAACTAAATATCGTGTGTTCATCGCCATGGTGTTTGTAAAAAAGATTGACGGTAGGTAATAGGAACGTAAGATTGAAGTAAAGTGGCGTAAAAAGCAGGCGTAAGTAGGCAAAACAGCACCACGATGGGGATAAAGCGAATAGGTTAGTCCTTACGATATCCTTCTCTTCGATGGTCCTAGGCACAAGCGTGACGTTGATGAAGATATCTCCCATGGACTCTGCCCCCGGCGCGCCCGTTTCCGTGAGCGTCAGCGTCAGCTCCGTCGGCTTGTTTGGGGGCAGCCGGGAGGCCTCCAGGGACGTCATCCCCATGAAATCATCCTGGAAGCCCCAGTCGTAGTCGAACACCTAAGGGGTTTTTACATAAACTAACTTGTTCTCTTGGGGAATTGAAACTTTTTACCGGGATATTTTGAAAAGTACCTTAAACACGATAGGCTGAGTAAGATCACTTATGGGTAGCACGAAGGACTCGTCCCATACCGGATTTAGGTCTCTGTAAATCGTCTTGCTCTTGTAGTGCAGCTTCTCGCCAATCTTCACTTTCACGTACGGATCGCTGCTGCCTGCGGTCAAAATTTATTTAACCTTTATCCTTCATTTACGTTCCTAGCAACGGATCTTATCATTATTCCCGAATGTGGTTGTTATGTTTACCGCAGGCATCTTTGGCGACGAGATTTTTTCCCCTGAGTAGATGAACGTTGAGAGTGTGAAAAGGGAAGGGGGAGATCATGCCAGGTAAGTCTTCAGAAGTTGGTTTTGCGACAGCGTCAGGTAGCTGTTCTTGATCTGACTTGAGTTCTGATGGGTGCTGCTCCTGTATAGTACATGCATTAAATAGCTTGCTAGAATTGGGACTGACGCGACCAAATAACTCTTCCTTCGTATGATATTCACTAGAATTCGTCGTAGTAAAGCTCACGTTCAGCGATACAGAACCCTCTCCTGTCGCGCTTCCAGTGGACGGTGCGCTGCTTCCCACGCCTGAAATCATTACAGTTTGCTCATTTAATAATCGTGATTATTATGCAGTTGTTTCTGTAGCAACTCTACCCGTACTTTCTTTGGTCCTCCCCATGCTTGCTTCTCTCTGAGAGTTCAAGTACCTCGCTACGCCTTTCAGCCTCACAATTTTCTTCATCTTAATTACATTGATTGATTGAACTACCTAGACGTGTGAAATGGAATGGTATCTAGTTTTTCATCCGTATGACGTGTTTCCTGCGAGCATATTTGTAATTGCGGTTTTCCTGAAAGCCTGTGCGGTGGACATGTGAGTTAACGAGTTTATTGTCAAAATCCATTTCGTTCTCTGCGTGAGCATGTAGCATGTTTATCGTGTACGGATTTTGAGCGTATTGAAAATAAAACGATTTAGCTTGTTACTCAATATCAACGTGTGTACTCTTGAGCACTTGAGTAAACATTTCAGGCTTGTGTTGCCCAACCGGGTGTGTTCTTTTTTGCTGTCACTTGCAGTTTTTCTTTCCTTGCATACGCTTGTCCCTACTCCTCAAGGTCAACACGTACCATATAGCTCGTTTTTACGCGTTATATTCCATTCTTTTGTTTATTGTACCTATTTACACTGAACATTCCTAATTTTGTTGGGGTTTTTACTTCACATGCGCGTATACGTATGCTAATTTTTATTGAAATACATTTTAATATGATTGACAATCTGAGTTCACTACAAAGTTATTTAAGTTTTGAAACCTTGGCAACCTGTAACACTGTAAAATGGCTTGAATTGAATAAATAATGAAAGGTCTTTAGGTCTCTTAATACAACAGGTCTGCTATCCTATGAGCTAACTACAATTACAATAGTCCCAAAAATTGCCATGCAACTGAAGGAAACCAAAAGATATTTTCAGACATTGAATAGAATAAATAATTGAGGCTGTGCGGGAAAGAACGACTTGGAGAAAAACTTTTGATATTTTTCATTACAAATAAGTTAAATCATGGTTAAGTTTATAAGAAATTTTCAAAGCTACTACGGTAACTATTACAGCCAGGTCGTTTTTGCCGCACACTCTCAATTTATAAAATATTTCAAATATTAAACAGCAGTGATATGTAATAAATCTTGCATTTGCCTGTATTTCGTAATACAATCTACGCTATGAGCTAATTACTATTTAAATTTGCTCAAAAAATCAGGGACGCAATTGCTATGCAACTGAAACGAAAATATGTTTTCAAGAAATCGGTTTGTTTTTCAACCCGTGGGGACTTGATCCCAAAATTGAACTACTAATAGTTAGCCGACCTTACGAGTCCAATTGACCTTGATAAAGAGAAGACACAAATAGTGCATGGATGGTGCTAAATGCCAGGGAATGTTAAAAACTGTCGATAGCATGCAGTTGAGCTAGGAACATGTCATGTTACCCCTAAAATAGTAAAAGATAGCTTACCCGAGAAAGTGGTATGCAAAGTGCTCCAAGACGAGATCTCTCTAGAGAGTACTCAATCAATATGTATAGGACCCTGCAAGTAAGCCGAATGCCGAAAATTTTCCACTGCAAGTAAGCCGAAAATTTTCGGGCAAAAATCTGCAAGTAAGCCGAAAATTTTCGGGTAAAAATCTGCAAGTAAGCCGAAAATTTTCGGGTCGTCAAAGTGCAAGTAAGCCGAATATTTTCGGGTCGTCAAAGTGCAAGTAAGCCGAATATTTTTGAACTCAATCAAGAGACTGATGGATGCTACTTTCTTCTAGAAACGCTACATGCAAGCTATTTCATTTCATTAAGTAAAACCTCTATCATTTTAGAAATATCCTCCGTCAAAGTTGTTAGACAAACCAATCAACGATATGGGAACAGAAATCATGAAAATCGAAGTCGAAACTTCAGAATGATTATTTAAATGACTTTAAACAATCCATGGCTTATGGTACTCGTTAACTGGTACTCCATGATTTTAAATCATATAGGGAGAATAATGTAGGTAATATTTGGAGATTGATTCACTTTATGCAATAAAATTATGAAAAGATACATTATAAATAATGGAATTAATAGTTTGATGTAGATTAATGTTAAATTGAGTATTTTCTGTATTAACCAACTATTATTACATTATTAAATGGAAATAGAATAGTTAATAAATTTCACTAGTAGCTTCTATTGAACAATCATTATAATCTAACAAATTCTGACAAACTGCGGCAAATTCTGACGATTTCTGGTGAACTGCGACAAATTCTGACAAACTGCGGTAAATTCTGACAAACTGCGGCAAATTCTGACAAACTGTGGCAAATTCTGACAAGTTGTGCCAATTCTGAGAGTTAGAGCTTAGTGTTTAGCATTAGTGTGACGGGGGTTTGGTTTACTCTAAGCTTAGGGTGTTAGTATGAGGCTTAGCGTTACGACGATATGGCTTAGCATTAGTGCGAGGAGATTAGCATTAGTCCTGCTTTCTCCTATATTTAAAAACAATTTTTAACCACTTCCCAAAACCATAAGACTTGTATGTAGCGCATCTAAAAGAAAGCAGCATACAATAGTCTGATTATTGTGTTAGAAAATATTCGGCTTACTTGCACTTTGACGACCCGAAAATTTTCGGCTTACTTGCACTTTTTACCCCGAAATTTTCGGGCCTACTTGCAGATTTTTGCCCGAAAATTTTCGGTTACTTGCAGTGGAAAATTTTTGCCAATTCCCTTACTTGCAGGATCGC
>LJIJ01002703.1:0-24386 GCA_001718145.1 Orchesella cincta
TCTCCTCAAGCCTCGATAAGATGGGGTGCCACCACACTTATTAATTTGACGTACGTCTAAATACTTGATTCCCTCAAGATTCATTTCTTGACATGGCGGTATAAAGTAGCCGAGGAATTTTATACTGTACAGCACAATCAGAAATTTTCTTCTTTCCATCCGTCACCGAAGTGAGGGCCTCCAGGAGACTCTCCTTCGACCACTTGTCTTCCGTCCTCCGCTTGTAGTTTCGAACCATTTTTCTTCACTCTGCAAAAAACAACCAAAAGCAAACGTGTGACGTAACAACTTTGAAAAATCTTTGAATCTCTACAAAAATACAATCCACACACTTTTTAAGTGCTGTACTACAATGATTTAATTAAATTACATTTACCTTCAGTGCTATAAATTTTCAATCGGAGTTTGTGAGCCACTAAATTTGTTCATCAGTGTCAGTCAGGGGCAGAAAGAACAATATTTCTCACAATGAACGCAGCTGCGTGGGCGTATGTGCAAGCAAATGCAAATACATGTTGGCATGCTACTCTACCATTGCAGATAGAAATGTTCCACGCAATGTGAACAACAAATGACTCAATGATTGAGCCTCAATCTTATGGAAGAATCTCCATTCAGCAATCTCAATTTCCGTTCCGTTGAAATTTATAATTTAACTCGTTTCGGGTTCCAGGATTTAACAAGCTTTCATTTCATATAAAAATTCTGTTTTTTTGTTGTTGTTATTTTGTTGCGTTCATTAGTGCAGGCATTTAATGTACATCTCTGTTAAAACATGAATTGATAAAACAACAACATGCAATGAAGCAATGAATTCAATATTGGTGATACAAATGGATAGTTATTGAGGAAAAAAATGTAGACGCTTTTACAATGACGCGGATTGGCAGCACTGTGTATAGAGTTATTGTTCTATTGTCTCGGCTTCCAAGAAAAAATTCAACCTCGCGATTTCTTCTTCTTTTTCTTGTATCATAAAATGAGTTTCAACTTTTGCTTGCTTAAATGTTTGTACCAGACCAATCACCCAAATCGATAGCATACACCTTATCTTATGTTTGCTGGAGGTTGAAATATCTTATCAACATCAAATCATAAGGTTAGTTCTTAGTTGAAATTGTAAAACTTGCAGTTTTGTTCAATGATAAAATTATTTATATTTTGTTTGAAATCTCACACAGATTGACAACAGCAGTCATTGAAAATGAGTTCCAAACGAGTTACGAGACACGGTGTCAGTGCTGGAGGGAATCGTCATTGAAGGGAATTCTGAAAGACGGACGGTGGAGTTGAAGGAAGTTCTGTGCTCCCTCCTAATTTTCGTCCCATGGTAGCACTCCTGGAGGGAGGGATTGCTCAGTGGAAATGCGATCTTGAAGGACGTCGCAACGGTGGCCTTTTGCGATGCCACCTCGATTGCAGAAATTCACCAGAAAGTTTTCTGGGGCATATTTTTGGGGACAGGATTCAGCTGACGCCGCAGGAGTTGGAAAAATTTCGCCTCGCTCAAAGTTATCGTCAAGATTGGACCGGGGGTTGAAAATGTGGACTTGCGAGGCGGCTGCTCAGAAACAGATTTGCTGTTGTAATGTGGATGGGTATGAATTGAAGGAGGCCTGCAGACACTACAATAAAGTCAGGGCTCAGCGGCAAATTTGCCCACTCCCGGCACGTGTCAAAATAGACATCCACGCATGGAGTGCAAATAGCACCCCAACGAAACTGCAAATTAGCCACTCCCGCCGAGTGCAATTTGTGCCCACTCCACGCACTTTTTTAACGTCAAAAATATGATTTTTTAGAGTGCCAAATTTAGCCATCCTGGAGTGCAAATTTGCCACTCAATTGCTAATTAAAAACTTTAAAATTCTGGGACGCCAAGCGGAATTTGACCGGACGCCCTAAACCAAAATTATATACTTAATCTACCATGAATTTTAGATTTTCAGCTTGTGGAATTTTAATTCTATCTTTGGGAACTCGAAGCAGATTTAATTTAATTAATATTTATTAAAAATTAATTGTAAATAATGGCAATGCGTTAAAAATATAATCTTTGTTTTAAAAATACCAAAAAATCATCAAGAAGTTTTACAAATTTTTGTTTAAATTTTATTAACGAATGGTATAATTTTAGAACAATATATCTTAAGGAGTGCCTAATTTGCACTCCGCGATGCAATTTGCACGCCTTTTAATAATCTGGAGTGCAAATTTGCACTCCTAGCAACAATGAACACTAAACGATGATAATTATGCTTTAGATAATTATAATAATGTTTCTCATTTTGCATTCAAAGCGTTTGATAAGTTATGTCTATTTTCAAAACAAATGTAAAATTCATTCAAAACAGTCATACTCGATACCGTTGTGAGTCTATGCCGTCAAATCGGTATTTGTTTATGAAAAAAATGCTTTTCTTAAAAAAGTAGGCCGAAGTTATTTCAAAATACTGAAATTTGCCAGCTATTGTAAAACTAATATTTCAATCGAATATGCCAAGCAAGGTACAGCACGAACTCTTGAAACTCGCAATCAAAATTACGGCGCTGCTTAAAAATCCTCCAACGCAATTTTCCGAATCAGAAATTTCCCGAATTTTCAAATAAATACCCAATTTTCTCGAAAAAAAGGCGTCAGCAAAACTGATCAACTATACACGGGTAGATGCGTGTTCTTAAAAAGGGATGAGCAAAAAAGGTCGTCGAATTCTCAATTTCCCGAATATTGAAATTTGGGGACTGAAGTCCGATAACCGCGCGTGTGCTGTGCGTGGTAAACTTTCCTAAGCAAGCTGCAAAAATCTACTACATTATTGATGATAAATGATCAGTGTAGTTCCGCCATTGCTCTCTAATTTTGTGCTACTTATACTCCACTGTGCCAAACAGATATCCGTGTTTTGCGACGCAATTGCACTCCCGGATTTCGAGGAGCCTGCAATTTTGCACTCCGTACTAAGAGGAGTGCATATTTGCCACCGGAGTGCTAATTTGCATTCTTGGGCGTGCTAATTGCACTCCACTGGAGGTGCTATTTTGCACTCCGGAGCTGCAAAGATTGCACGCTACCCTGACTGACAATAGCAATGATATTAAAGCTGCTGCAGGAGAATCAACTGGTTTATACGATGCTGTGAAGATGGAAAACGACTTCAAAAAATTTTGAAAATGTATGCCTCTGCCATGATATTTATTTAATCAGCTATAATTTGATAAGTTAGAAGGCTCTTATAATGTATGAATATTATTTGTTTCTTTTGCAGGTTGAGGAAGAAGGAGCATCTGCTCGAGAATTCGTGACATATTTTAGACTAATTGTTCTAGGTCGAGTGGGCGTAGCGGTTGCACTTCGAGCTAAAGCCTTTGGATTCAACGTGATCTTTTTCGACCATATTTGAGGATGGATATGAAAAACAAACTAACCTAACAATGTACTGATAAACAAATCAGATTGTATTAGCAAGTCAATTCAACGTGTAAACACGAGTCAAGCCATAACTCTTTTCGACGCCATCCTCCAAATACGGGTCATAGAAAATGACATTGAATCCAAAGACTTTGGCACTCCAACGCGACCGAGACCAAAAGATCTCCACGAATCCTGACACAGGCCACCTCCTGCTGTTCGAATCTACAAAAAAACAAAAGGTCTTTCAGTTTTATATTCCTTCAGCTTACAGCTTATATCTTATATTGCATTTGATAACGTGTTTGCAATTTAAGATAACATGTATCTTACACTTTCGAAATTTTTAAACGTTTTCCCTTCCTTTGACATTTTGTCGAACCAGTTGATTTTCTGTAGAGATCCAGTATCAATCCTAAGGCAGTATCCGCAGCCTCTTCAATTCCGTTATCATTCACGTGGCACACTGCAATTCCCAAATCGGCCGCCTCCAGATCAATATTATCCACTCCAGGTCCCAACTTGACGATAATCTTGAGGGAGTTGAACTTGACTAATTCTTCTGCCGTCAGCTGGATCTGGTCCCATAAGAATAACCTCGAGCCTCTTGAAGCACCTTCTGATGAATTTCTGGAACCGATGAGGCATCACAAAAGGCCACTGTAGAGACATCCTTCAAGATAGGCATTTCCACTGAGCAATCCCTTGAAATTGTAATTTTTGTGTTAATTCGGATACGTTAAGTTCATTATGTATTACAACCTTGTTAAAAAACAACCTTCCTTCCAGCATAGCCACCAGTACCCGACTACAAGAACTAGGGGCCGATGATGAAGTCGGAGGCACGGGCACAACCTCCTGTTCACCGTTACTACTTCCGCAGCAACTCCAGAATTTTTTTACTTCGGGACTTTTTCGGAGCGACAGGATCTGCACTGCCACGTTTTCGTCCTCGTTTCGTGGGTATTGACGTGGAATCCATTTATAACACGAATCCACTTTCCAACTCGTCCAAAGTTCCTTAAATTATAAATCAACAGTATCTTCAAAAAGAACGGAAATCAATCTCTAATTTGAACTGCAACAAGTGATTAAATACTAACTAACCTTCTTTTTCTTTTGACTCTATCCGTCAACACAAAAACCGATCTGTATGATCACGAACAAAAGGATGAATATTGTTAAACGTATACACGAGGTAGACTAAAGAGAAATTCCCTTCGTTGATCAGCGATGAGCGTGTGCGCAAAAGCTATTCACAAAGCAATGCAGTCGTTCTTCCAAACCAAAAAATGTGCTTTTGCACAAAGGAGATGTTATTGCGAAATGAACTTTTCACGTCAGATACACGTCAGAAAATGTATTTACTTTTCTCAGTGTAGTAAATTTGGGGAAATATCTCAATTATGCTGAACTGAGGACGTTAGACTTTTCTGAAGCTGCGACTGCAAGGGTCATAAGCAGTTTAAAGCGTGATGACGGGCTGGTATCTTGAATCACCATCCCTTTCTCAGTAATATGGGGCGAATCCGGTTGCGTTTAAAAGGGGCAAATAGATCTTGTCAAACTCATTGATAAGCGGAACCACAATGTTTGCTATTTTTCTTGGATGTTCGGCAAAAAGCATTCTTGTGTCCCCCAAATAGGATAGTTCACAGATTCCCTCATTAAGCTTGGTTTTGGTCATTTGAATTCCTTCCTGGAGAAGAACTGCTCGCAAAGCCGTTTGTTGATTCTTCCTGATCGCATCCTCCAGTGCGAGACTTGGCGCTTCAAATGAGAAACAGCTGTTGTCGTGACATACACACAGAGCCATCCTTTTTTTACAAAATAAATAGCTGAACCTCATCAAGCGTTCGTTGAGGATGCTGCGCACGCCACTTACCAACTACGTTGGTAACCACAGATGAGCAGCTGAGGGCAGACCTTTATGCCTGCATGAAGAAGTGGGGAGTTGGGTGGTGGGAATAAACATAAAGAAGGGCCATGCGGCTCAAGCTTGGTTGCATCTTCGGGTAGCCATATTCCCAACTCACATCCTCTTGCACTCTCATTATGAGTCGTGTCTTTGCCAGTGCAGTCAGGAAGTTACCTTTACCACAACTGGACATTCGGAAATATAGTAAGTTTTCTGGTCATCATAATAGTTTTCTGTGGTCATCATAATAGTTTTCTGTGGTCATCATAATAATTTCGGGTGATTATCTTAATGGTTTCGGTGCAGTGAATGATAGGAGTTTTTTTTTGGAGTTCATTTCTCATTTTTTTGGTTTGGTGTTTTTTTTTTCTCGCAGGATTTTCCATTTCGGAGGGAATTTGTCTCCTCCAGGGTGTTCTTCCGATATCGGGAGGTTGAGAGGAATATCAATTGTGGTGAGTAGAGGGATTAGGAAAATAACTGGGTTCATTGGTTTGCATTTGTGGATGAGGTTTATTTAGTTGCCATATTTTTTCTCTCTCCAGAATCCTGAGGAGATTGCGTGAATTCCGGTCGAGTCTAGTGTCTTGAGCGATCTTAGTGTCTTGAGGTATTCGAAGAAAAGAAAGGCATCAAAGTAAAGAAGGCATTCGAAGAACCTTCAAGAATGTTAGATTTAGGAGTTGTGGAGAAATCTAGCTCACCATGGGCGTCAAATGCCTTTGTTTTAGCAAAACCAGATGGTTCATGGCGATTTATTGTAAACTTTAAGCCACTTAACGCAGTAACAAAAATGGATACGTATCCAGTCCCAATAATTGAAAACATGCTGGCTCACTTAGGTAGAGCTTCACAGTTTTCCACAATGGATGCGACTAAAGGCTTTTATCAAATAGCCATCAAGGAAGAAGATAAGGAAAAAACGGCTTTTCGCTGTCATTTGGGGTTCTTCCAATTTACAAGGCTTGCTATGGGTCTTTGCAATGCACCAGCAACTTTCCAGCGTTGCGTTGACACAATTTTGGAAGGAATTTTATTCCTTTACGCAATGTGCTTCTTTGACGACAATCTAGTGTACTCGAACACGTTTGAGGAGCATTTAATTCACTTGCACGACGTGCTTCTCAGGTTTCGCAATGCTGGTTTCACCTTCCATCCAAAGAAAGTGCAGTTATGCCGAAGAAGGTTAAAATATTTAGGATTCATAATAGAACCTGGGAAAGTTTCACCAGATCCAGATAAAGTTAAAAGGGTTAAAGAATATCCGGCTCCGAAAGATATCACGGAACTTAGACGGTTTTTGGGATATTTGAGCTACTATCGTAGATTTATTCAGGACTTTGCAGTTATTGCAGCACCACTTTACAAGTTAACGAGTGAGAAAGAGGAGTACGTCTGGTCAGATGAATGTCAGTTGGGGTTTGTCAAATTAAAAGAGGGCTTATGTGCTTTCACTCAGGTTTACCTTCCAGATTTAGAGCGAGAGTTCATTATTACTTGCGATGCTAGCAGAACGGCGGTTGCAGCAGTCTTATCTCAAGAGAAAGGTGGTGTTCGATATCCTGTTTATTTTGCGTCACGAACTTTAAGACCTGCGGAAAAAAACTATTCAGTTAGTGAGATTGAATTGTTAGCCATTTTGTTTGGGATAAATAAATACAGGCAATTTATTGAGCTTTCACATTTCGTAATTGAGACAGATCATCGAGCAATCTCTTTTCTCAGAAATTTAAAGGACCCTACGGGCCGGTTAGCTAGATGGTTTATGCTTTTACAGAGCCATAATTTCACAGTCCGGTATAGACCAGGAACGAGTAAAGTAATGAAGACGGCCGACGCCCTTAGTCGAGTCGAGCAAGCATTTTTCTTAGAAATTCCCAAAACCTTGAATAGAGAAATTATAATCAAAGAACAGGATGAGGATCCTTACCTTTCAAAAATCAAGAAATATTTAGTGGGGTCTTATAGCCTGGAAAACAAAGACGGAGCAAAAATCAAATCGATTGCTTCCAAAGCCCTTATGTTTGAGGATGGGTTACTATTAAAGTACGTAGGTTCTAGAGGAAAAATTTGGGAAGATGAGGGCAGATTTTACCGCGTTTGGATACCAAACACATTAACAATAAAATAATTGCTGACTTTCATGATGATGAACTCTCAGCGCACATGGATCGTAGAAAAACATATAACAAGCTAGAACAACGCGTGTTTTTTTGGAATGGGATGGCCAAACGTGGAAAAATATGTTTCTAGGTGTGTTCGATGCCTGCAGGCTAAAATTCCGCGTATTCCACAGGTTCCTTGTAGATCCATGGAGTCAGAAGTAGCATGGGACTCACTGTGTATCGATTTAATGGGCCCATATGCAAAAAGCCCAAAACAAAACCGTTCTATTCTTGTATTAGTTGACGTTTTTAGCAAATGGGTTGAAATTTTTCCATTGAGGGAAGCCTCTGCACATAAAATTGTTTCGTGCCTTAAGGAGGTATTTTTGCGTATGGGATTTCCGAGAGTAATTATAAGTGACAACGGGACACAATTTTGTTCCAAAGTCTACTCTGAATTCCTCTCAGAAGCGGGTATTAACGCGTATTACATTCCACCTTATCATCCTCAAAGTAATCCAACAGAGAGGTACAATCAAACAATTAAATCCATGATTCGCGCAGTTATGAATAAATTAAACGATTGGGATCGTTGCCTTTCCGAGATTGCTTTTTCCATAAGAACAAGCGTTAATAGAGCTTCCGGTTTTACTCCCGCATACTTACTTTTTGGGAGAGAACTTAGGCAACCATTTGATAATTTGATCGGGCTGGAATTATCAAGGGTCGAAGAGTCAAAAGAACTGCAGCAACGTCTAATTCTCATTCACGACATTGCCAGAGACAATATCATTGATTGTCAGCACCAATCTTTGTTGTACAAAAACCGAAAGTTAAAAGAGCGGACTTTGGAAGTCGGAGAGATTGTCTGGTATAAAACCCACATACTTTCAGATGCAGGGAAAGGTGTCACTAAAGGCTTGCAGCCAAAGTTGGAAGGGCCATACAAAATCACTTACAAATTATCCGATCATATTTTCGATTTACTGCATACTGAAACGAGTCAAGTGGTGAAACGAGTACACATAAATGAGTTACTTAAAGAAAAGTAACTTAAGGTCAAATTGTAAATATGTATATATTTGATTTTTTTAGATGTCACGAGCCTTTGAAATGAAGGCGTCTTTTGAGCCCAGTTATTTGAGCAATGTCCTGAACTGGCAGCGTAGAACCTACTCTAGCCAATCAATTGCGGGCTATAACTTCATTGAGCCAGTGGCTAGACAGGAGAATAAGTTAGAGAGAAAGGAGGCAGAAAATGTAAAACGTAGGAAGTGGACGCTGTATCAGACTGTACAGAGCCCGAGATCATGGAAGAGCTTTCGGTAGTCGGTCTTAGAGACAAACTTAAGCTTCCTTGTGAGTTGACGGTCTGCATTAAGCGAAAAAGGGTTTTTGAACGAAAGGGGGCACTACGAATGGGAGGATTCTTCACTGATGGGGTTTAGTTGGGCGGAAAAGAGGAGGGAGGTGAAAACAACCAACAACTTTGAGAAAGTTAGGACCCTTTTCCACCCAGGCGCTCGTTTGGTAGCTCGAAGAGCAACAAAGTTTACATCAGGCGTAGTTTTAGCCCCAGGGAGATCCGAGATTCGTCCTACCCGAGGTCATTTTTGGGATAGAGTGTTTAGACCCACTCCTGCGATTCCGCATTTCATTCCCCACCACCCCCACAAATTGCACCCCGCGCCCCTCCTCGTTATAATAAAGAGGAAGTGGAGAGAAGAGGAGTTGAGCTTCGGCGTCAGGTTGATGAAGCAAAAGAAAGGGCAAAGAAGAGGGCTTTAGAGAAGCAAGAAAAGATGAAGGAGAGCGAGGAAAGAGTAGCATCCTTTGTTAGAGCGCCTGCTCGTCATTCTTCTGCCCTTCGTGCGATCGTTGAGGAATTAGATTCCATACCTCCACCATCATCCACAGCGGATACTGAGATCTTTTTAGATTACGAAGCATAAATTGTTATGTACTCATTGTTTACGGTTTTATGTGTGTGCGGAATAAACATTGACGTCATTTATTAAAAACATTAAAATTTCTTTGCATTTATAGATGTCATCCAATTCAGAATGCATATATCCATGCCAAAAACAAATGGGGTACAGCCAGACGTCCCCATACTTTCATCCCCGGATTCCTGGAATGGCGTGCTGAATTGAACAAAAGGATTTTACCAGTATCCATATTATGATTGTCATCAGACTGGCAATGATGCATGCTTCAAACCGTTAAGAGTACCAGGGAAATAGTTTACGTCCAAACGGAAGAGAGTTTAATTGAGTTGGCACTTGAGTTAGAAAAGCATAACGAGATCATGGTAGATACAGAGATGAATGGCCACTCATACCATCCAATAATTTGTACTTTTCAAATTTCCACAAATGAGAAGGAGTATGTGATCGATGCCTTAACTCTTTATAACAAAATTAAGCCGAATTTAGGGCCTATTATGGAAAACGCGAGGGTTCTCAAAGTCTTTCACAGCATGCAGGATCTTATGCATATCCAAAGGAATTTTCAAATTTACGTAGTTGGAGTTATTGACTCACAAGAAGCGTACGAAATAGTTCGAAATACTAAGCAAGTATCACTCGTGGACATGGTACAGGTTTATGAAGGTATTAGTCTCTGCTCAAAAGGCAGATTGGCGTCATATTCCACTCCCTAGGGACTTGCTCGAGTACGCATCTAATGACACTCTTTATCTTTTTAAGTGCTGGATCCATCTTAAGCATGAGGCAGTTGCAATTGAATGTGAACCTTTTCCATTTAGTAAGAAAGCAAGTTTGAAATTAATTCCTTCATCGAATGTGAGATCCGCAGAGGCCGCATGGCAAAGTTATGTTGATAGAATGCGAAATAAAGCAATATTCGCGACAGTCGGTCAAAAAGTACTTTTTGTGGAGATTTACAATTGGCTGAACCAGCACGCAATGGAATGGGATTATCACCCAAATATAATGTTACGGGAGTGTGAGCTGGAATTTATTACAAGAGCGATGCCTAAGACAGTTCTAGACCTACGTAAACTTTGTAAGCCTGGAAATATGTTTAAGGAACAGCATTTACAAGAATTAGTAGATTTAATCAATTCTAATAGAGCAAGGGTTTTTGAAAATATGTCACCGGCAGGGACTTCTGTTAAACGCTCACGATTGTTATCTCGTAAAGAGTTGGATTCCCTGGCATTTTCTGAGTCGGAGGAAGATTCTGATTGGGAAATGGAAGTAGTTGTTTCGAAAGTTACTAGCAAGAATGACAACGAGAGTGGAAACGAAATTCCTACTCCGAATGTCATTGCTAAGGTAGTAACCAAGGAGGGTGAAGTGGTTGGTGATAAAACTACTACAAGGCTTTCTCAGTCAAAGCGTGCAAAACAGCACCGGCGTTACCGAACAAATTTGCAAGATCGATTGGGTATCATAAGCGGGTTGAGTAAAGTTAAAGATAGTAGCAAACAAGAAAGATTATCGGCTTTATTTAATGCGGCTGAAAGCCTCCAATTGTCAAAGCTTGACCTACTTAACTATTTGAATAAGTTACCGTAATGTTCTAATAAACGTGGCAGAATAAAACTGTTAATTGAATTATAAAACGTATGTCACCTTCCTTTTTTCCATCATATGTAATCGCAGGGACGCGATTGATTTTAAGAGGGGGGATCTTGTCGTGACATACACACAGAGCCATCCTTTTTTTACAAAATAAATACTGAACCTCATCAAGGTTCGTTGAGGATGCTGCGCACGCCACTTACCAACTACGTTGGTAACCACCAGATGAGCAGCTGAGGGCAGATTTTATGCCTGCATGAAGAAGTGGGGAGTTGGGTGGTGGGAATAAACGTAAAGAAGGGCCATGCGGCTCATAGGCTTGGTTGGCATCTTTCGGGTAGCCATATCCCAACTCACATCCTCTTCACTCTCATTATGAGTTGTGTCTTTGCCCAGTGCAGTCAGGAAGTTACCTTTACCACAACTGGACATTCGGAAATTTATAGTATCATAATAGTTTTCTGTGGTCATCATAATAATTTCGGGTGATTATCTTAATGGTTTCGGTGCTGTGAATGATAGGAGTTTTTTTTGGAGTTCATTTCTCATTTTTTTGGTTTGGTGTTTTTTTTTCTGGCAGGATTTTCCATTTCGGAGGGAATTTGTCTCCTCCAGGGTGTTCTTCCGATATCGGGAGATTGAGAGGAATATCAATTGTGGTGAGTAGAGGGATTAGGAAAATTAACTGGGTTCATTGGTTGCATTTGTGGATGAGGTTTATTTAGTTGCATATTTTTCTCTCTCCAGAATCCTGAGGAGATTGGTGAATTCCGGTCGAGTCTAGTGTCTTGAGGATCTAGTGTCTTGAGGTTCTGTTGAGGTAATTAGCCTCACAGATTGGGGATTATTATTTAGTGGATTGGGATTGTGTAGCGGAGAGTAATTTTTTTGTGTTCTTGGTTGAATAGCCTCCTCCTCCTGGGTGGAAAGGAGACTTGTGGTCCTCCTTATTTTGGAGTCTGTTCTTAGCCTTGTGAAAAATCGCGAGTAGCTTCCCTCATCTTGTGATCGTTCGGGAATTCAAGCGTCAAGTCTAGTTCTCCTCCAGTGTCCCTCCATCGCCTCCGGTCATCCTCCAGTTCACCTCTACCTCTCCAGTAGTGCCACAAAACGAGAAGTCACCTCTCACCACTATTCTAAGGTTGATATTTGTGTATTAATTTTTGTTGAGTGTGGGCTTGAGTCTCGTTTCATACTTGGCAATTCTGGGGGGTCATTCAGAACCGGCTACAGCAATTAAATATTGCCTAGCCTTTGAGGTTCCTTCGCTTCAGGGGGTTACTCTATTCTTGTACGAACTAACCTTTCCATAAGGGTACATTGAATATGAGGAGGACATTTGGGGAATCATTTGGTCATAGATCATGAACAGTTAGCTTCGCATTAGAAAGAGACTCATTCAATTTCTACGTAATTATTACATGGTATTATAGAAATATAAGCTAAATTTTAAAGTTGTAAGAGTAAATTTACACACGTACGTACGTTGATGTAGGATAAGTAGTAAGTCAATTCATTTATTCGTTTTCTTGGGTTTTCCTTGTAAATGTTTTCTTTCCCAAGAATAAAATACCATTAGTGTTTTACAGAATCAAAATCAATATTGTGTACTTCATATTTGTAATTTCTGGCTGAGTACTTTATCTGTTCATTCATGCTTTTCATTTCCGAGATCCATCATTTAAAAATCATTTAATAGTAGAGAAAAGGGGCATTGTAAGACATTCATTTGTAGAGAAGGAGGCATCTGCGCCAGGATCATAGCCCCTAGCTTCACCTCCCCTACAAGTTGGCGATCCAAAACGTCTTAAATAAAAGTAAATGTAGCGATTCAAAATTAACATTTTTCTTTCCAAATAAGACTCGAACCTGGAATATTCTAAAAATAACTAGCAGCTTGAGTTTGCTGCATAATTAATAATATACAGAAAAGTACATGAGCCAGAAATAAATGAGGGGATTATTGTAAAATGTAAAAGGTAGTAGTACGAACAATAGGTTTCTTTAAACAGAAATGGTAATACTACATAATTAAGTTGAGTCTCTTTACATAAATGAATGATTCATTGTTGAGGGAAAAATACAAGGAACAAAGAACAGACTTCAATTACGCATTATACTTGGGAAATAGAGGATTAGTATTCCGACATACATACTATTAGATAGGTTCTTTGACCGCCAAGTAGAGCGCGGGCAGAACCACAGTCCTCTTATAAATTAACAAAGTAACCAACAAACTAGCTATCCAAATAAAGAGAAACATCTATAGATATATCGCGAACCCGTCATTAGTATAGAGCGGTAGCGATAATTCGTCTTTTGAATAAAAAAAATTAAACTGGAAACAATAACTCTGCATTTTGAACTTTCTTTTCTTCAGTTCAAACTTAACATTGTTGTACCACAGTAAATTAGCCTATTGCATTACTCATGAAAAAGCGGGGAAGATTAACACGGAGGTTAACAAAGAATTCACTAGATTCCGTCACGCATGTAAGATTAGAGCACAGAGGACGCAAGCTGTAGCTATTCCAATCGACAGTACTTCCACAGAACGATGTCAAACTCGCAGCCAGTTCCAATACTATTGAGGATGAGGAATTTTTTTCTGATAACGAAGGTTCTCAAAAAAGGCAAAATGAAAGTGTATTAGGGACTTCCGTCATTGAAGTTAATGGGGATGAGGGAAACTGGCCATGCTGACAGCCAGGATGACGAGCTGAGAACTTGTCGCGAGAGATAGCAAGATTAAGATCCTTTATACACTCACAAAATGCTAGACATTTAAGAAAAGGAAGCGTGGTGGGAAAAAGAACAGTGCTTTGAACAAGAAGTCTCGTCCTTCAGATAAATCTTCTTTAATTACGAGGAAACATAGGGCTTCCAACGGCTCCAGAAAGGGGTAGAACGTTTTCAAAAGAAGTGAGAACAAAGGTAGTAAGACGAGGATAATTCGGGGAATTGGGCAAATGCAGTCAAACAGTGTCCAGACTGGGAAAATACTGTTAAATCAACAACCTTCCACTTCCAGCTTACAACAGTCGGGATTCGGGTTGATCGCCAAAGTCAGGTGAATGACGTTGCTGATGCATTGAATATGTGTAAGTTAGGCTTAACACATTCGGACGTACAAAAACAGCAAGAGCTCATTTGGACAGACATCAAAATCGCAAATGCAAAAGGACATGGAGAGAAAGTATTAGGCAACGAGATACCGAAAGTTTGGCTCAGCAAATGCCTCAAACGTCCCGCTCTGTTCGCAGGCAGGATATGCAGACATTAGATGGGTTTGAGGTGTCTACCCAACAACATTCCTTTCCTTGTAAGAATTCCAGAACGTACAATCCTTTCTCTCACACCTGTCCAAATGAAGCATATTATAATCAAGAGCAGGTTCACGCCACACCACACGCAATCCATATTCACTTCCACAATCTCGGGGTGCTCATTCTATCCCTAAACCCTTCTTGAAGAATGTAGATCCACCTACATTCTCGGGCAGAAACGATAACAAGTCTGCGTATGATTTCATACAAGAATTACGGAAATACCAACAGGTCACTGGCACTCCCAAAGACACCATTCTATTTGCCGTAATTCCATACGCAATGCGTGGGGACGCATATACATGGTATGACACTGAGCAACTTCTTTGTCCAATTGAAACATATGAGGATTTTGTATTGAGATTTCGCAAGAAGTTTCAGAACTACGATTATTATGATCGTCTTCGGCGGGAAATAGATAAGCGAACGCAGGCTCCAGACGAGAGATTAGCAGATTACGTAGTAGCTATGGTCGAGTACTTCAAAAGAATGGGTTGGGAAATTTCAAACAATGAGATAGTTAGTAAAATCTTGTACGGACTTCATCCAGATTACTTTCATACAGCAGAGAACTTTGTTATGTTAATACAGTACAGGATCTTTTAGAAGATGCCTTGCGAATCGATGAGATTGTTGCAAGGTCTCGCAATTACAGACCCCCACCAAGAGGTACTTGCGTTGAACCCTCCCTGCAGCCTAAAGGGGTCGATACTAGTAACCAAAACCCATTTACAAGAACGACTAGTCCTCATCCAATTTTAATAGAAACAAGGGTGTTCAATTTGACTTAAACAGCCCAGAATCAAGAGTCAAGCCTTCAGGCTCTACGAACTTTCCAAGGGACCCTAACCATTTTTTTCTAACGAAAAAGGCAATGAGCATAGGGGTGACTACAGACAAGGGTCTCGACCAAACTCTCCGGTTGTCCATCAAGTAGAAGCGGTTCAGGGGAAAGACCAAAAGGTTGTTTTAATTGCGGTGATATTCAACACATGATAAGAGAATGCCCACACCCTAGAAAGTCGGGAAACGGGCAATACCCGGATCCAAAGCGACAGTAGGACCGGGTATATTAAAAAACTGTCATTCTTTTTTCTCCTCCGATCTCTGTAGAAAACTTCCAGGTATTGAAAGAAAACGTCTGGCAGGAATGCACAAAGCTTTATTAGAAGCCGAAAGTTCAATCCCAATAATTGGGGACGTTTTGAGTGACAAAGTAGACGAAGAGGAACATAAATTAGGAGATTTTAAAGACACCTTCAAATATCTGAGCTTTGTTGAGCAGGAAAATCTTTCAGCCACATCAGACGTTTGTCGGGTGAAGGAGGATCATCTTGAGGACTTCATGCTCAATATAGAGTATGATGACCCAAATGATGAGCCTCCGGCTTCAGTTCTGCTTTCATGGGCTCGGGAATTTGACATATTTAATGATACCATTGGTGATGATAGGGACATAGAAGAGAATATACAGCAAATTTTTAAGTAGCTCCACATAACGAATTTTTAATAGTTTTGGGTTCAAACACGTATGTCACTTCCTCTTTTTTAATCCTACGGAATCGCAGGGACGCGATTGATTTTAAGAGGGGGGATCTTGTCGTGACATACAGAGCCATCCTCTTTTTTTTACATAATAAATCTTGAACCTCTTCAAGGTTCGTAGGGGATGCTGCGCACGCCACTTACCAACTACGTTGGTAACCACCAGATGAGCAGCTGAGGGCAGATTTTATGCCTGCATGAAGAAGTGGGGAGTTGGGTGGTGGGAATAAACATAAAGAAGGGCCATGCGGCTCAAGGCTTGGTTGGCATCTTTCGGTAGCCATATTCCCAACTCACATCCTCTTGCACTCTCATTATGAGTTGTGTCTTTGCCCAGTGCAGTCAGGAAGTTTCCTTTACCACAACTGGACATTCGGAAATTATAGTAAGTTTTCTGTGGTCATCATAATAGTTTTCTGTGGTCATCATAATAATTTCTGGTGATAATCTTAATGGTTTCGGTGCTGTGTATGATAGGAGTTTTTTTTAGTTCATATCTCATTTTTTTATGGTTTGGTGTGTTTTTTCGCAGGATTCTCCATTTCGGAGGGAATTTGTCTCCTCCAGGGTGTTCTTCCGATATCGGGAGATTGAGAGGAATATCAATTGTGGTGAGTAGAGGGATTAGGAAAATTTACTGGGTTCATTGGTTGCATTTGTGGATGAGTTTATTTAGTTGCATATTTTTCTCTCTCCAGAATCCTGAGGAGATTGGTGAATTCCGGTCGAGTCTAGTGTCTTGAGGATCTAGTGTCTTGAGGTTCTGTTGAGGTAATTAGCCTCACAGATTGGGGATTATTATTTAGTGGATTGGGATTGTGTAGCGGAGAGTAATTTTTTGTGTTCTTGGTTGAATAGCCTCCTCCTCCTGGGGAAAGGAGACTTGTGGTCCTCCTTATTTTGGAGTCTGTTCTTAGCCTTGTGAAAAATCGCGAGTAGCTTCCCTCATCTTGTGATCGTTCGGGAATTCAAGCGTCAAGTCTAGTTCTCCTCCAGTGTCCCCATCGCCTCCGGTCATCCTCCAGTTCACCTCTACCTCTCCAGTAGTGCCACAAAACGAGAAGTCACCTCTCACCACTATTCTAAGGTTGATATTTGTGTATTAATTTTTGTTGAGTGTGGGCTTGAGTCTCGTTTCATACTTGGCAATTCTGGGGGGTCATTCAGAACCGGCTACAGCAATTAAATATTGCCTAGCCTTTGAGGTTCCTTCGCTTCAGGGGGTTACTCTATTCTTGTACGAACTAACCTTTCCATAAGGGTACATTGAATATGAGGAGGACATTTGTGGAATCATTTGGTCATAGATCATGAACAGTTAGCTTCGCATTAGAAAGAGACTCATTCAATTTCTACGTAATTGTTACATGGTATTATAGAAATATAAGCTTAATTTTAAGTTATAAGAGTAAAATTACACACGTACGTACGATGATGTAGGATAAGTAGTAAGTCAATTCATTTATTCGTTTTCTTGGGTTTTCCTTGTAAATGTTTTTCTTCCCAAGAATAAAATACCATTAGTGTTTTACAGAATCAAAATCAATATTGTGTACTTCATAAATGTAATTATTTCTGGCTGAGTACTTTATCTGTTCATTCATGCTTTTCATTTCCGAGATCCATCATTTAACTAAAATCATTTAATAGTATAAAAAAGGGGGCATTAAGAGACATTCATTTGTAGAGAAGGAGGAGCATCTGCGCATGATATAGCTACAGCTTCCACCTCCCCTACACCTTTTTTTCGTGTTCATGAAGGTCTGGGTAGAGAAAATTTTAAATTTCGCATACTGATTTACCTTCTCTCGTTTCGTGTTAATACTTTCATCGTGAAAGAAAATTTCTATATTTGGCATTGGCACGTTTTCATTCTATTATGAATATATGGAACTTTGTTTTTGATAACTACCTATACACGTATATTGGCATTTACACGTGGCAACATTAAAAGTGGCCTGTACCCTTTCACACCTCAATTCAAACATCAGACATATCATTCATTTATTCATCCAGTAGAACAATTTTGCTCTTCGAAGAAAGTGACCTTCGTTTACGAATTTTGTGAATCGTGAAATTCTTCGGAAAACCTTATAAAACCGGCAAACATCTCATATAATTTAAGTCATTTGGTGAATCAGATCTTTGACGTTCTCTGAACTTACCGGTCCTCAACATGGATCAGTAAAGTTCATTTTGATGAAAGCAATATTTCTACAATTTTACAGAAGGTGTATAAATAGTTAAATAGTAATTTGTTTCTCCTTCCTCCACTTTCATGGAATCGACACTTTAGCAGCAAAGTACTACTCAAACTTCCTTAATGATAATGATAACTTAAGCCCACTAAATCCCATCATTTCTGTTCATTCTCGGCGAAAATGAGTTGGAAAATGGATGTGCTATCATGCCCATAACCACCTATTCACATTGCATTATATTAAGCAGGCTTTTTCGTTTATAACAAACGTTCCATATTTTCATTCATTCCATCAATTTTTTATAATATCTTGATGACGATTAATCAACCCCCTTTTCATATTACGTGATACGCTGGCTTATGGCTATTTCTCATTTTATGATGCTGACTTGGAAAGAAAAAACTGCGCAGTTGTGTCATCATCAATGAGTTTTTCTGTAGATGAAAATAAAGATAATCAGAATGTAGGGACATTTTTCATCAATTCATCTTCATCAAAGTCATATATATCTCGTGTATCACATGCATATAAAAATAGCCTGCCAATGTCTGACAATATCAACCTAACTTTATCACCCGAATCAAAAATTAATGATATTCCCCAGCATGTACAGGCTGCATGACAAATTACATTTTCTAAATTACAGATGTTTTAAAAAACAAGCTGAGCATGAGATAAAACATGCAATAGTATTATGTATGCTAATGAGGTTCGCCGTAATGATGCGCGACACATGTGACTACAAGGCAATTTGCTGCTGCGTCATAATACATTTGACACTTGACTATCATTTTCATTTCTACTTTCATTTTGTTTAGACGTCATTACATACTTCTGGACTATTATGTTCCAGAGACATAATTGTGATACCTGCCTTGAACAGGGTGCAATGATGCAATAATATAAAAACCAAAAAAATACAGAATAAGACTGTTTGACTATTGCTTTCAAGAGATGATAACACCTGCTCTTGTTCCAGTTCCAATATTCTACTTCTCATGATAATACTGGTAGGGAGTTTTATAAATCCCTTTGTCAATTGGAGAACAACGCATAATATTTCATCCATGCTATACATGAGTCCATGTGTGCTCGCTGATGGAAAAGAAGAGGAGCGAAGAAACACAGAATTTTAATACCATCTCATTCTTACAGATTCTTTTAAGTAAACCTTCCAGAAATCTCATTTCCTGTGATTTACAATTCATTCTTTTTCCCTGCTCAACTGACAGATTTAATGAAAACTTCATCTACTTCAACTTTCCACCATGCTACCGTCAATCCCACATATTTGAATATCGTAAAGTTTCTTTTAGTTTTGATTTTCCTTCTTTGACATGCCGTTGCCAACCATCATTCTTTAAAAATAGAACGCTTCAACATTTTTAAAATACGGAACTAAAAAGGAGTTTTGGCACAAACTATTATGGAAATCGTATTTTATATTAAAATTTCTCTTCTGAAATCGCAAAGTAGGGCTCACAACTCTTTTTTTCAGTAGCTTCACTATACATGAGTAAGATTGAAACATGGATTTTTAACGGAAAATTTAAAAGACGAAAAATCATTTAGTATGGCCGTGTTTTTCAACCATCAGCAGCATTACCTGTGACCTGACGAAAGTAAACAATCTTAGAGAAAAGACTGTGATGATGCAAGATTATATCCTATGCTCTTCTTTCTCCGTATCGGGTGGTAATGGCTGGAGTGTAGATTGTTAGCAAAAAATAATAAGGTGGAGGAGAAAGGCTCTCAAAAGCAAAGTAAGTGTATGTGAGAGAGAGCTGAGCTTTAGAAAAATTTACATAGCATCACTTTTCTCATTTGCTGAAAAAAAAACAAGTTATTTTCACCTCGTGTGAGAATCCGCGCTCCGCTTTTCATGCACCCTCAGCCTCAAACAAAACATCATCCCGTCCAAATCCTATACCTTTTACTTAGTGTTGAATAAAGCTTTCCATTCTTTGTTTTTCCCGTAACAGGTATGTATAATATAATCCCATCTCGTTTCTCTCCCATTTTAAATAAAAGATCCCTTGATCTTTTTACAAGGGCTCTTGAGCTTCAATGAGAATTTTCGGCCTTGACATATTCTTCTCCTATCATCCCATTTCTCTATACATTGCTCCCTTTCCATTCTGTTTTTTGTCTGCAGTCTCGTTTAGTTTGCATTTCATACACACGGATTGCACTGCACGGTGTAGTGCCCCCAGAAGATGATGATGCTTTCAAGAACCTACGAGTTTGCTTCTGTATATCGAATCTATTGAAATGGCAGACAATAAAGAAGTGTCATATTATTAAAACAACTTTAACTCCCACTCTTTTTCTACTTGAACCACTGAAGCTGAGCAAGAGAATTACTGGGAGATGAAAGCTAGATTTTTATTCAAACTCCAAATCTTTGAATCAGCAGCGTGTGTATTTATAAAGTATTCTGGGTGAGAAAAGTATAAGAGAGAAAGAGTTGGAAAAAACAAAAACTGTTTTTATGAAAGAGTCTCTCGTCTTCTCTCTGCATTTGGATATGGATACAAATTACGTAAATCAAAACGGAGTAGCTTTTTGATACATTTTAAATGAAAAAATGTATTCAGCCGTGGTTAATTTATGGAAAAAGACGTATCTATATGTAACTGATATTGAGTATTGTGATATAATACCCTATTTCGTAAGCTTTCCAAATATTACTATTACTACGGTCGTATATAAGCAGCCTACTTTATAAAGTTATGCCAGCTAAATGGTACCGCACACATAGTGAGCTACAATTTCTTTGAAGAAAGTATTACATTTCCAAATTCACTAGTTATCCTCATAATATGTTCCATTTCTTAAAGTCCACTAATTAAGAGTTGAAAGCTCGGAGAAAAATTTGTCGTAATTATTACTCACTCCTAGATTACACAGACGGGGATATACGAATATGAGTGTTTCATTATATGTTCAACTTTCTCCATTTTAAAAAATAAAATAAAGGCTTTACGTTTTTATAGATAAAATGAGTTTTCTATTAAAAGATAATTACTGCTGGCTTCTTTCCTTGCTCATTTAGAAAAAGGAATGAGAAAGTTTGGAACTTTTCTTGGAAATGATGTATTACGCTTAGATTTTATTTTTGGGAATGATTTCATAAAATAAATACGTCTCCATTAAACTGAATAATGGATGAAAGGGAATACGAATAATTAAATTCAAATTAATTAATAATGCTACAAAATGTCGTATTTTTGCCAAGAAATACAATTTGTGTCCCCATTCAGTTTTTTATCCACTCTACTGCCAATCTATAAATTTGGGAGACAAGGTTCTTGACTTGAAAGTTTAAGACGTGCGTGCAGTAAAATAATGGGAGTAAAATTAAGAATTCTTGATATCTGGGATCTTGATGAAAATGAAGAAGTGCTTCTATATCAAGTTGAGTGGCACTCTTGATTCCGAGCGCATTGAAACTCTCAAGCACGTAGGAGCTGTAGAATTTACGCTCATCGTTTTTGTACGGAAGTAGCTACTTTCCCTTGACGTACAAAAACTTCTCGAAATCTGAATGAAGTGGCTTGAGATTGCAAAATAAGAGACCGAGTACAAAAGCCAATTAAAAATTCATCTGATATATAAAGTATACTTTTCCCTGGTTTGTGTACTTGATTCTATTTTACTTAAGTATTACTATTCAATATACTCGAATTAGGAGGTTTAGTACTTCAATTTTTCTAGAAAAAAGAAAGATCTATACGTAACTCAAATGTTTGCTATATCTAGTGGTTCTCTTCACCAAATTTCGTGCCGTGAATTATGCTGAAATAAATTTGCTTTGAAGAGGGCTTACTGCTTTCTGATATTTTGTCAAACTAGAGTAAAAGTATGTTGATCATGTTTCGGCTGTTGTATATCCCAATTACAATATACAAAGTCATATAGAAATTCGGGTTTGTCAGAAACATAAGCAAGAAAAGTTTGCAATTCATCCTAGCTCTTTTTGTTATTAAATTTCAATGGATGGGGATAAACTTTTCTTTATTCTCTTTACCTAACTATCTTTGTCAAAACATAATCTTGTTACTACCTACCGTGAAATCACAATCAGCGCAAAGGGAAAATAAAAGCATCTCTCCTTCCACGATAAACTGTTTACGCAATTAATGATATCAAAAGTTATGTGGTAAACTTTGATAACAATTTTTCCATACCCCAAACGACAAGGGGAGCATAACAATAATAACAGCAACCAAAGTTGGAAATTTGATTAATATTTAAATGAGATAAACAAGGGAAAATTCTGAGGCTTGTTGCTCCCTATATAAATGGTTTGACAGAGGAGGGAACGTGGTGCACTAATGCCTATAGCGTATTTTCTCATGGCCTGACAAACATGAAGCCAAGCAAGCAAATAGGTCCTCTGGAATTGTGAATGAATATTATGGCTCCGATGGCTTCTGTCTGGATATGCCCTTTAAACGAAGTCGAGAATGTCTAGTGTATTTTTCCAAACAGAAAATTTCATTAACTTGGGAAAACAAGAGTAATGATAATAACCGCAAGTAAATCGTTTTTCAACTTCTCTCACAAAATTACAATCTTTATAGAATATGCTTGTATTTCTCCTCTTTGTATTTGCCATGTGGCAAAACACGCTCAAAATAACGAAACTGGAAACCATGTTATATGTTGTTTTTTTTGTCATCCTTCTTCTTTCTGCAATATTACTCTTCTGCTATATGTGGTTCTAAATGCTCTCTCGTCTTTTCTCTTTGTCATGCCGTGTGTGTACCACTCTTTAACTCATCTCCAAACTTGACACAGCAAATGTAGGGTATACTCAAAAGTTTATACTTGGTAAGCTCTTATACTTGGATCTAGCTTTCGTGGACAAGTGTAAGTGTGAGAATAAAAGGTTTCATTTTGGTGAGAAAACCCATGTTCTCGGGTCACGTCGGGTTTTGGCAGGAGTCATTGGTACATGTGTCACCAGAGTCACACTGTCCATATATTACTTATAAATGCACGTAGTAAACACGGTCCTCGCTTATACCCCTTATATGAGGGACACAGACCAATGTCTGACTGTTGTACCCCTTTGAATACATTCTGAGACCAGAGATCTTGTGTAGAGATCCAAGTGAAAGCCGGAAAAAGAGGTCCTGGTATGGTCTTAGTCTGATGGAGTAAAGAATATTAGAGTAATGGTGCAGATGGAGGAGCAACCTCATTTCTCCCTTTCTTTTTTACTTCCTCTCTCTTGATGTTGTAAGTAGATTACAACGGGAAAAAAGTATATAAAATGGTATTAAAACTTAGAGCGAACAATGAAATGGATGCATGTCTGTTGGCAACAATATATGATATTATGTGGACATGCACACACAAGAGTGTAGTACATAATACGTAAAGTGTGTGTAGTTTTTTGTGTAGTAGTAAGTACTCTCACAGATTTTAGACGCACACATCACATTACATCCCTCCAAGGATAGTCTTAAGTCCAATGGTGCAGCTGTAATAATAATGGCCACAGAGCGAGAGTGAGACAGAAAAAAAAGAAGATATACTACATAATGGTGTTTTGGGGATATTATATATTAGCCTCTATCACAAGTAGCCACATCTTTTGCTGAGCACATGAGCACCTATAGGCTTACGCACGCAGAAGGAAATCTATAGAAAAAAGATAGTCACATTCATTTAGATAAATCTTAAGTACCTCCTCAAATAAAGTGGCCAGAGAAAGTATAAAAAGTTAGGAATGATAGGAATGAGATGGGAGCAATAATATGTAATGTTACGAGAGTGGGAGAGATGAATCCCTGCTCAGTGATAGTCAAGTCTTTAAGATTTTCTCTGTTAGTTTTTTATATGTATGTACATTTCTAAATGTATTTTATTTTGCCCTAGTCTTTCCTTTTGTCCTCCTTTCAAAAGATTTGAACTTGAATGAACCTTATTTCCACAACTTGTAAACATTTTTCTGTTTCATCTTCCTTAAAATGTTAATATTCTTTTAAGATGAATGCATACATTCTTACATAATATATATTCTCCAAAATTCTAAATACTGTTAAAAAAATCTTCATTCTTTTGGAAAGAAAAGCCGTTTATGTGAATGATGTAGCTTTTTGTTGTCAAGTGGGGAGTTTTATTTTGCCCAAATCATTGAATTGAAATGAAATAGAAACGGGTTTTTAAATACATTGTGTACATCTATATATGTATACCGTTATCCACAGTGAATTTAAAGGTTTCTTTTTATTAAACAGCTTTAACGATCACCACGTACACAGACTCTTTGGAGGATGTGTGCGTTTATGTATTTGTGTATGAATGGACTCATCTCGAGGGA
>LJIJ01002704.1:0-24379 GCA_001718145.1 Orchesella cincta
CAATAAATACCTTATACTACTATACTACACGGTTCCATTCATATAATACAACGATACAATTTCGGGTCTTCTATAGCAATATGATCCTAAAAATTAAATGTTACCGTAAATCGTTTGTGACATGAAATATCTCAACTTTTATTGAAATTTTTAAATTTTATTAAATTTGCAGGTTGCAGCAAGAGAAAGCAAAACAAGAATATGTTGAACAAGATTATTGGGTTAAATATTTCTTATAACAATACATACAACATAGAATAACGTAAGTATTTAGGTGCATAATTATACTCTTACCACCAATCGTATTTCAAAAATACTAGGAAATGTTTGACTTGGGAAATCAAATTTATTACAACCCTACCTGATGATGCACGAAACCATGTATTTATCTCATTCTTTCAGTACCGCATAGAAAGAAAACCAACAAAAATAATCTTTTCAGAATCAATCGATTTCCTTTCCAGTTTTCTCTTACCAGATCCGAACTAATATATACAACAGCCGTGAAAATTAGAAATCCAGGCATGTATTTTTATTTCCCAGCATAAAGAAAACGAGTCAGAAAACATAATTTGTTACGTTTACACGACGTTTTCCCCATCACGACGTAAAACGGTTCACTTCACTATCAATACAATTAGCCCTACAGCTCGCTCAGAGGAATATCCACGGAATATCGATTGACTTTCTCCACTTTCTCGGGAGCAACACAGGGGATTATGTGAAATCCCATTTCTGCAACCGCCGGAAAATGGAGCTGACTAAGGAGATGTTCCACTCTGTCTCAAAACTTCGTTAACAAATAACAACTCTGGGGATCTGTTGCACGCACCAGAAGCCCCGTTGCTTAGAATGTGAGGAACTTGGAACTTGGAATCGTAGAATGACGAAGAACTGAACTAGCAACTGAGTAGCTGATTCGCATGGAATTGTGTGCATTACGGCGAGTTTTGATGCGACGATAAAGTCGACCGATGGCTGCTCTCACATCCTTGCTCAAAAAGCAGTAGAGAATGGATACGAGTATACCCTGGAAATAAATTATTAAGAGTTGATATACCTTGTAAATTTTAATTGTAAAAACCGTAATTTTAACCTACTTGTGTTGATCCAATGGTGGCGTTGAGCATAACAAAATATTTATGATACTGTCCACCCGGGTTGAGGAGAAAAAGAAAATTGCTAAGTCCAAGCAGAGGAAATAATAACAATGTTGCTTTCACTGCCCGCCTGAAAAATTTAATATACAAAAAAAAATTCTTTTTCTAAATTTTAGTTTTTCAAAAGAATGAATTTATTCTGACGCTGAATACCAACCTTAGTTGTGCAGCATCGGATGAGTTATTAGGTCGCTGAACTTTTGTTAAAAAAATGCGCATGATGTTCATCATAAAAATAAGGTTTGCCTACAAACTGGTCTTCAATTATTTCCTTTTTTAAAACAATTCCACTATGGAAACACTGTAAAAATAGGACCCTACCATCAAAGCAAAAATCATGGGTCCAAGCAAAATCCACAGTTCTGAGCGTTCGCTGTAGCCCTTCCAGCATTGAACTGGATGAAAAGTTTCTAATGCAGTGGCATGTACCAATACCAAAAACAATGGAATCGCTGGAAAAAATACACAAACATGTAACAACAAGACAATAAAGGGACAGGCTAAAAGAAGAAAACATTCTCACCCCATCCAATAACGTAGTAAACTTTAAACGGAGTTTCTTTATAAAAGATATTGGTTGTAAGTTTTCCATGTAGATATACTCCCTGAATAAACATCCAATTGATGGATGCAAACGTTGCAAAAAGATCCGTGGATAGAACTACTTTGCAGATGATGTCCTGTTGGAAATGTATAAAAATGAAATGTTGTAAATTATTAATTTTTTAAATGAACCACAGAAAAACACGATAAGAGTTGCTAACCACATGTCTGTAGTGGCTCGTTCGGTTGAATATGAATGGTTCTGTGATAACAATGAGAAGTACGGAACGGAGCAGTAATGCAATCATCAAATGTAAGTGAACTGTCACCCTGTCACATCGCAAACACCTGAAAAATTAAATGGGGGGTAAATAAAAGTAGCTTGCAAAAAACAATTACTATAAAGTTTTGCGTTTACTTGAAATAGTAGAATATAGTCAGCGCCAAAGCAAGGCAGACTATGGAAAGTAGGGAACCAACAAAAAGAATATGTTGAACGGTAACCACCAGTTTGCGTTCTTCCTCCTGATAAAACATTTGTAGAAAATAATTGTTAGGTACTAGAAGAAAGTATAGTGGATATTTCTTCTTTTTTGAAAAAAAATGAGTTACTTTATTCCAAACATATTCCTCGTAAGAATCCGCACAAGCAGTGTAGTTTGTCCAATTGCCCCATAACCAAGTTCCATCTTCGTCACATACTCGGAATGCGTCCCCTAGAATGGTATAAGTTCAAAAGAACTATCAGGTAAAAGAAAGGAACGGTGTTGTAATTGGTAATGAAGTTATGGAAAAATACCTTGGATATGAGATGCCAATATTGGCTCTGATTCTTGAAGTATTTCGGTGCAAGTTCTTGATACTATACTTTTGATAGGTGTTGGTGGCCAACAGTAAACATTGTCCCAGGTTGCGTTGCAGTACTTGCCTAAAAATTGGACGGAAATAAAAACTTTGTGGGTCATAATACTGTTGATATGATTCGAAGTTTCCGTTTTCTAGTTGTTTACGCGATTATGGGTAAAATGTGTCGAATGTGTTGTATGATGTTGCTAACTGGAAGTAACGTTTCCGTTTTAAATTGAAGAAAAAAAGAAACTTGAATTTGAGAGTATGTATATCATGACAATTTGATTTTGTACGACCTCAAGCAATTTTACTCCCAGTTTACCAGCAAAATATCTTGCAGTTAATTAACTAAAAAAACTATTGTAATCTAGCTTTCATATGCAAGCAAAATGAAAAAAAATATTTACAGACCTTCAGGAAGCTCCTTTTGCTTGTTGAGCCACATATCCAATAAACAACGAACGCCAGATTCCGGAACATTTGTTAGTTGAGATTTTTGCCAGTCGCTTAGTGTAATGGACAGATTGTCCAAGTACCCTTCCAAATTTTGTGGAACCACGGACAGACTGAGATCTGTAGTTGAAGCTGGCAAACTTGATGAGCTCGGTGAGCTTTCGTTTGCTTCAGCGTAGCCATAAAAATGATCCCCAGGGACTTCAAAAACAGCCATTATGTGCAAATTTGCTGTTTGAGTTTGAAAAATGCAACACTTCAACTTTCACTTCAGAAGTTTAACCTTCGTTTGCAAAACAAAACTTCATATCAAGTCACCCCAAAACAAGTGAGCTGCACAGAGCAAAGTGTCACTTTCACTGATTGTTTAAGTATTTTCGGAGGGTCATTTTCACAAACCTGAATCCATTTATGAATGCAATATAATACTTTCACTTGACCACGTTTGCTACCAAGTTAAGTTGCAGTATCAAATGCTCCCGTTTCTCGTAGTTCAAGAGGAATCCTGTTACTTGTACTGCTTGTCTCAAAATCTATGTGTTACAGTTGAAATTTAGAGCCAAACTGGAAAATACTACTTTTTGTCAGACACAGATTTAGAAGCGAGCACAAAGAGAAAGATCTCGGAGCGATACCAAACGTCGACTGAGCTCTTGCTCAAAATGCGCGACTGTTTTAACTCTCAGCAAGGTTGAACATTGGGTTGAATTGCAGCAAGAGCAATGCGAGTATGCAACCTAATAAAAAGAGTTTTTTGCAATGCTACGGTGCACTGTCCTTGGAAGAACGGAATATGGAGCGTTGTATAAACGTAGATGGTGTGTGCAGTTCTATAAGCACACTTTTGCAAAGAATCAGATTGTGTTTCTTTTGAGAAGATGGAGCAATGTGCAACCTAAACCTACAATAATGTTTTCAAAACGGATTTGCTGCAGAATGAATGCAGTGCGATTGAATAATGTGAGCGTGTTTGACACCTTTCAACGTAAGTAAAATTTTATGGATAGGTCACGTATGTTAAGTAGAATTTATGAATCACAAAGCAGATATTATCGATTTATTCACAAAAATGTACACCAGAAGATAGCGGTAATCATTTTCACAACACCAAAGAATCGGTGAATCTAAGAGAAACCGTAAAAATCTCAGAAAGGTACGCTGCAATGAGGATTGAGGCATACACATTGAGGCAAATATAAAGAGATAAATTCGTTTGAATGAAAAAAACTGATCAATGGTTTCTGAACGTCTCAAAAGAATACACTTGTAAAGCTTAACTTTAATTAAAAATTTGGCCCTTTCCACGTATTTTATATGTTAAGACGATTGGGCAACAGTAATTGATCAAAGTGACATTAGAACATATTTCCAAGTATTATTTACGACAAGCTTTCTACACTACGCTGATATTTCTTTAAACTTAAATTTTAACCCTTGACAAAATGCTTAAGTGAGCCTTAAGATTGCATTGCTACATTTTATTTTCCGGAATTATTCTCTTGTTGCGTACTCAAAACTCTTGACACCCATTTCTAGGAAAATCCGATTCAGAATTAGGATGAGATAATGACATACAATTTCTCGCACGGCATTCTAAAGAAAGCATAACTGATTCTGGTGAAAGCAATCTTGACAAATTGTCAAAATGCATTTGACATTGCAAAGAGGTAAAATACGACGTTCAAGATGTCAACTCATTTAGGAATTTGGAGGGTATGAAAAAATAGAGCAATTCAATTTCTTCCGATGGCTTTCAGTTGAAAGTTTGTCTGAGCAATAGCTTCTCTTTGAAAAAGCTGAGCCCATACTTTTTGCTTGCTAGTTGCTTTCTCCTCGACTAGCTTTTTCTCATTCCTGGAAACACAGGGCTGTAACATTTTCCTTCAAAATTAAATTACAATTTCATCTAAACAACATGCTGAATCTACTACAACATCATACACAGTTTGGTTGGAAATGTGGTTCTAAGCATGAAACAAATAAAAGCGAGTTATCAGAATCAGAAGGCGAAGCCTCCGTCTCGTATTTTTAGCTCGCTGAGTTCTGAGTTCATTATGGTTATAGGATTTGAGTATTACCCACATTCACCACAGAAAGTTTGGTAGTGCTTTCCTCAAATGAAATCAAAATGGGAAACGCTGCCAAAGCAGATATAATGCACTACTTTTGCCGTTGGGGTTGAAAAGGTTTATTGAATAAAGCCATCTACTCGAGAATGTTGCCTTAAGAAACACATATCTATATACCTTATATAACTAGACGGCTTTACAATATATTTATCGTATGAGCAAACTATGCTAATTTTAAAACACAATTATTGCAGATTTGTATTAATATACGTATTTACCCTTTATGTATAGGTTAATTAGTAGTATGCCTTGCGGTTTCCACAATTTTAGAGACAATCACGCTATACATCTGAAAAATGAGCTATTACACAAATGGGCTCCTTCGTTCTGCGTAAAAACATCCCCATAAAAACAAAAGAATATTCAGCGCTGTTTGTAGTTCCAACTTTCAGACATTCCGGATTATGAAGTAGCTGCGTTAATATTGATGAGTGTTTCCTTTAAATGGTAAATAAACCTAACATGAAGGGGGTTCGTTCTGGTTGAATAACTGTGTAATGAAGTTTGCATGTACAAACTAATTAATGAACGTATTCGGAGCAAAATTAAGCCTTTAAATTTCCTGCGAACATACTTCAGTTCGATATAACATTGTCGACTTTATCCTCTATTGCATCGCAATTTAAATTAAAAAACATTTGTTGGAAGAAGGCGTAAGTCCTGCTTTTAATGAAGTTCGGATCGCTTTCATCACTTTTCGGTAAAAGAGTCAAAAAAGAAAAATTGAGGCAAAATAACTTTAGGTTTTGACGTGTTTCTCACTTCCGTTCAATTGTTGTAATATAATATATTCACTTTCAAGCGGAATTTTCAGAGTGCCAAAGGAGCAATAATGATGAACGCAATAGTAATTAAAAGTTAGCAAATGAAAGCAATTGAATCTCAGGATGTACGTATGTTATATATATAGGTTTCTGCAGAACTATGTCTTGTAATGAATTAAACGGAAAAATTACTTGCGTTCTTACCTTCAAACAAAAATAATTCGTGTCCGCTCTGCTTTAAGTTCGTATGATTCCAAAAAATTCGTATGAATTACGATCGGTACACGTTTATGCTTATTGAACCGTACGAAATTGCGAGAACGTAAAAAAAAGTAATATTCTAAAAACAATGGTTTTATGCTTATATACATTTAAATATCCATTTCATAGGAGTTTGAGTTGGAAGCTAATTTGCGTCATTGGAATGCGGAAAACAATAGCTTCGAAGTTTGACAAGGCAAATCCCAGTGAAAGTCAACTAAGACGTGATATCTAACTAATTAAGCTACAGTTGTGCCGCTCTAAAATACGTCTGCTGATTAGTCTTTGGTTCATTGAAGATTGGCAAAGTGCACATTGACGCATCTCTTACCTGTAGTATTTATCGCTTTTCCCAGCAGTTAGTTCTAGTATGCAGGCTTCCGCTCGGGATTACTAATAAAAGCTGGCTAATTTTCTCAAAGATATTTTACTAGTTTTTGTTCGTTATGATACTGATATTTAAAACTTGATGCCGATCTAAATATGATAAGTTTTAACCTACCTGATTACGTCTTAATGCTTATCATACTTGGCTTCTTTCAGTAACGAAGAACATGCTTATGAATTCGATTGCAAAACGGTGATACATGAATTATACTAGAATGTAATATATACTACTATAATTTTATGAAATAAATACTTTTTTGCATCCTCAGAACTGCCGGGAAACTAATGATCGTGGGTAATTTGAAGTTTTGACATGGAAAATACAATTTTTAATAAATAATATCAGAAGTTACTGTCTGAAACATTACTAAAAAAGTCAAAGTTTGAATATACATATGTATGACGAAATGGCAACGTCATGTTCGTAGGTTCCGTTGTGAGTCAATATAATTTTCAATATAAAAATAGTAAGGAACAAACGTAGATCCTTCACAACAATGAAATATATTTTTTTTCTAGGTAATGGAGTGGCGCATCCATCCGTAGAGAAAGTTTACAGGTGTACAGCCAGGAAATACTATGTAACCGTCGAGACTTGCTTTCATGACAGTTTTTCGTAATATACTTTAACAACAAATGCTGACGCAGTCCAATCAGGAACTATGACTGATTATAACCTGAGTGTGAGTTGACGTTCGTTTTCCTTTAATATTTTTTCAGCGAACGCTCTCTTAAAAAGATCCATTTTTGTGACATTAACAGGCTGAAAATAAATACAAATTTTGTATGGTAGTCTAAAGTATCATTCCCTCAAAATTGATATTAGATTACAAAAAACAGCTCTGCATTTGTTTCTGAAAGCTGTTGAATGAAACGATGAAATATTTATTGAACAACGTAACACAACACTTTCATAACAAAAAATCTCTTTCGGTTTTTGTCAGGAAACGAGCTGGAAAGTGCTGTTCGGTCGATTGAAATGCTGAAATGTAATCCCAAATTGATTTCCCCCAACTATTATCAGTAATAGAAGTAAGCTGAATGGAAATGTCATCGAATGAAAGAAATTGCCAACTTCGTTATAATAACTTACAGCTAAGTAGTTTATTCCGTCGAGATTTCAATACAATCCAATTGGAGCACAAACTTATTCGTTAATATGCAACTGGTACTGCAAATATGTATTATAATTTATTATACTAAACTCAATAATTTGTCAATTCCTCTTGAAAGCCATTAGTACTAAATTTGACCTATCTTCTTTTTAAATCATTAAGGATTTGTTAAAAGCTTTTAGGTGCAGTACTTTTGGGTTTGTCTGTTTTTTAAATGGAGAGTACAAGGAAGAAGGATGGAGTTCCCCTACACTTACAACAAGTCATTTATCATTTATTTTAAATTCTTCTTCCCAGAAATATTACTTCAGTTTTTGTGGGCGTGTGGGGGAGGCAATACGCGGAAACGAAGAGAAAGAAAGTAGTTAAGTATAGTGGAATCATTTACCTGCTTTGAAAGTCGAGTAGGATTGAATAAAAATGGATATAAGCTTCACGTTATATGCTTACACTTATTATTATTAACCCACTATATAAGTTATCAAAACTCCGGGTATCACGTTTTCAGACAAACTCACGTGTAATCTCTTGACTTTATTTGTAAACTCTGGCATTTTGTGAACTGACTGAGTGACCCATCTTGATTTCTTGACATTATTAATCTTCATTTTTACGTCGTTGCATCTAATATATTAGTATTTTCTATTTACTTCCTTCAAATTACACCAAGCATTTAGATGAAAATATCGCATAGGATTCAATGTCTATAAGGCAATAAAAATGGGATATGTCAAAGCAATGACTCATAGCCTTTCATTATTTCAGGAAGGTGTTTCTCCGCATTGCTAATACACCAACTGCTATTTCGTTTAAACAGACGTTGACTGATGACGTTTAGGGTTCCATTTTTGTCTAAAGAACATAATGATGATGGATGATGATGACATGCCAGAGGCCGAAGCTTATCCTAACATAGTAAGACTTGAGCCAGGTTTAAACCCGATGCAGTTAAATATTGCTTTCCTTTTTCTATTCCAATATTTCTTATGAAATATGGAATAATGGTTTATATGTTACGCACGTTTTGTTCTGACCTCAAAGTTGTCTGTCAAATTGGCTAAAAAATATCCCGCATACTTTTAAGAATCTTTTTTCTTGAACATAGATAAACCAATCTTAATTTTCAAAAGAAAAGAAAAGTTCTCCATTTTTTGAAATATTGATTTGGAACACGGTCTACTCAGATTCGTTTGTTGAGATAATCAGAAATATGTATGTAATCAAAGGTACCATATGTATGTAAATATTAGAGTGCTAAACATTTTGTCAAACGTATCGAAATGGCGTCAGTTCAATGAACAGAAAATAGGATAATAAGTTCTCGGAATACTAATACAGTTTTGTTTGTTTCAAAAGAGAAAGGGCAACTGTCACGTTTTTTATAAAAAGGATGCTACTCAAAATGATTTTTAACGTAATCAACTACAAATGTAAACAGTTACAGTGATATAAGTTTAATTGACATTTGACTTCGTACTTTCAATTTTGCGTAATGTTTTCCCTAAAAAATCACCCCGTGACTGTTATTAGAAAATTATCCAGCATATTGAACTTATTATCCCTTTCAGTTCTATGTCATGATAATAAATCTTGTAAGAAAATACCTGTAACTGTACTGGATTTTCTCTTAACATTATTTAGCAAACCATTTCTCCAAGAAAACTCTTAGCTCTCTTCTCCTCATTTTATAAAAGCATTTTAAACAAATATTTTGCTGAAAAAAGGATGCGTGCCCTGAAGCAAAAATATATTAAAACAATTTAGGTATGAGGAAAACGGGCTACAACTACCAACGTGCTACCTCGTTCGAATTACATTGATTGAGGAGACGCCAGTAGAAAATGTGTTAAATTGAAATATCCTTTTGATTTGTAATTCAGTAAAACTGTAAGTGATGTTGAGTGATTTAACATTTGATATTGGGATTCTGAAAAAATAGTACACTATTCTTGTCCCTCTTAAACTGAAATATTGATGTAAAGTAAAAAAGAAAGACTCGTAAGAGGGAATTATGCATGTAATGGTTTTTCTGGGATTAGAATAGTGCTTGTTTTAAAAAAGTTGTTGAATAAAATCATATTAATTTAATTTCTATATGGCTTATGTTAATAAATACCTTCATATGATTAACGTGTTTTAGAAATTAAACTGAATGGAAATCATTCAAGTTTTGGGAAAAATGTTGACATCAAATATTCAGTACACTAATTTCAAGGAAGTCTTTCAAGTTAGTGCACAGCTCAATAAACACATCATGATATATTGGCAACTGACAATGTATTTTATATAACTTAAGCAATGTTATGCTGCTTCTCTTCCACATTCAGCTAAGAGAAGAAACTAATCACATACGTTTGATGAACATACTTACATATCTACTTTGGTATTGTTTACATGTACGAGAGAAGCCAATTTAGCTCATTCCAGATTGGAAATGAGATGTGTAGCAGCCGTGAAAAATGTTGTGGTAAATCCTGGGAATGCCATTCATTTCCAATCAAGAGAGAATCGATTATTTGAAGACAATAGTAAAGCTCTCTTGTTAACATCACTCATTTCCCTATCACACAATATAAAGCTTCTCACTCTCACAAGGGAAGTAAGGTAAGCATCAGTGGCCGATTTACTTGATTTTTGTTTTAATCAATCACAAATTTTGTCAATAATCGCTGGTGAAAAAATCAGCTGCTGTGATCGCCATCCGCCTGAGGTGGAGCGCTTTGAAACTTCCCGGTTTCCGCTAATTTCAATGGGTTTATCGCTTTGGGCAAATTGGATGATGCTGCTTTGCTCGCTGCGCGCGTAGCTGTGAGCAGTGTTGCTCGCTCCTCTCTGCTCGCTGGAATAGAGTACTGCTTGCAGCTAGTCAACTGATAGCTACGCGGACGTTAAGCGGAGCTTGCAGTCTTGTGGCACCGTGTGCGTAAAGCGACAAGCCCATTTAAATTAAAAGAACCGGGAAGTTTCAAAGCGCTCCAACTCAGGTGGATGGCGATCACAGCAGCTGATATTTTCACCGATGATTATTTACATCATTTCTGATTGATTAAAACAAAAATCAAGGAAATCGGCCACTGATGCTTACCTTACTTCCCTTGTCAGTTTGACTGAACTATAAAAACAATCCGGCATACGTTTGCTCAAAGGAATAGAGATTGACCTTCGACACTGTCTGTTGGATTATGTATGTTAGAATCTGGCTCAAAATTCCGTCAGCCTCCACAAACCCTGGGGATGCGTTGCAGATATTGAGTGTCCGCTGTACAATATATGGAAATCTGCATTATTCTCAAAATTCGTATTTGGTTTACGTTGCAAATTTTAATACCGTGTGCTTTTATACCAAACCAAACTATATCCATATATAGTAATGTTCTTTACTAAATTTCGCAGCAATCCCAAATGCCAATGTAAATAAAGCCACAAAGGAAACAACGCGGAGGCTAGTTACTTACTTCTAAAGTAATTGAAGTGGTTGTCTGAAAAGATACGACTTACCAAGTCGTTATTTTTCATCAATAAGTTTCGTTTTCTTGGTATATGAGGGTTAAACTTAACAACACATTTATGAGGACTCCATTTTATTTACGACAGGCATGCTCCATTGGTTGGAATTTCAATTACAATGGATCCTTCCGTTTCATTTGACATATATGCAATGATTTCAATGTTCCTTTTTTCAAAGAAATGTCGTATTCCCAAAGGGTTACAGTGGATTCAAGGAAATCAGCTGAATGCTCAAGGTGACAGATAAAGCTTGTAGCATGGTATTCTACGAAAAAAATCAGCAGGCGACGGCATTTTACAGAAAAAGGATAAAAAAGGGTTTGACATTGAATGAGTCGCTGTACGACCATGAAGTAATCATTTTTGATAATGTAATACGACTGAAAAGACTGGAACAGTTGAATTTCCCCAGAATATTGGCTTTGCTTTTGTAATCATGAAGGTAGGACTTGCTACATTCCATTTTGGTTGACAAATTATGGCGTTTTTTCAAAGCTATTACCGAGTAACATAAGTTACTGGGAGAATGGACCATGACCATGTTGTGTCATATTATTGCTTATCCTGCAGTACGAGGTGTATCATGTAGTAATGAGCTTATCTTTAATTTTTTTGTACAGATGTATGTACTAAAATCCGAATATTGACAAAACTTTTGGAATAAGTAAACCTGAAATGAACGCTTTTCAATATAAATGAATCCTTGCAGAGAGTGTGTTGGAAAGTGGCTTACCCTGAAAAGGTAAACTTTCTTTAAAAATGTAGCAATTCCGTCAAAGGAAGAGGCAAAACAGTTATATTTCGCTAACAACATATTAAACACTCTATCCAATCTATTAGTCTATCTAGTCTAGAGCATATCCAAAAGTATTACAGATGTTGATATTATCAACTTGATAATAGTCTTACGAAATATTTTTCGAACAATTCCGCAATCAATGTCGTGTATGCTTCTGTTCGATTTTGTTGTTTGTTTCTTGGTATTCAAAATTCGAATGTGTTTTACATGTGAGATGTACTCACAAAAATGAAAATGTTACTGGAACGGAAGCTATATTTATCCAGTTGTTCGAATTGATGTCGGAACGAAATAAACGTAATCAACGGCTTTCATGAGTATTCCGTTTGGAATTACTGGATAACATGTACTAGTTTGTGCTTGTGAATTTTCCAATATGCTTCTGTTGTTTTTCACATATTCGCACTTCCTCAACAGAGTATACGTTATTTCCAACGGGGTAACAGTTAATTTCTTCAGACGCTGGAAGAATGATTTAATCAAAGGGCAAGAAAGTCTTCAGCTGACTGCGTCTTATTTTTTAGCTATATACATTCAAAACATGAATGTCTTTTCACGATTATATAGTAAGCAAATGTTGCATTGGTTTAGTTGGTTAAACATTTAACTTCACCCCTGTTAGAAACATTTTTCGTCAAATGTTATTACGAAGAATTTCCTAAATATTTTTCCCGCAATTCGGGCACCTGCGTATCAAAATGAAGCAGTCAACGAGAAAGTTTCAGGTGTCAAAATAACCGCAGCGGTGAAAGTTCTGGTAATAATGTATCATATTCAGATTCAAGCATTCCCTTTACAGATTCTGTATTCCTTAATGGGTTTATAATGTAACATATGGCAGATGTCTAATTATATCACAGGGCTTTTCAGCCAAGTTTTCTGTGCCTCATTGTGCTGCTACGGAAATAAGAACTCAAACATTACAAAAAATTCTATTATGAAATACATAAAAACTTGCGTAATGCTCCAAATGGACGTGAGAAAAGATTATGCAATGCGTATGTTGTACATATATACATTAGACAAAGCTGAAAGCCCAATTTCAAAAATTGGATGCACACTATATTCTCAGTAGAAGAGAAGTAAAAACATAGATATTACACCCACACCTCAAGGGTGAAATAACAGACGTAGGCGTGGATGTCGTTACCGCGGAATTTCTACCGGTGTTACTAAACCGTTATACAGGATATATTTACGATATGTAGGAATTAATCTCCCTCCCACCCAACCTTTTATCAGAATTCATCCCGACTAACGTCATTATCAAACAACAATTCAAATATTTTCAAAGATTTTGCATAAGAAAACGGGTTCATGGCATAAATTATGACCAGACAAAACCAAATTGGCGTGAATTATTAGTAGTGCGTTTTAGTTTTAGTTCTAATCAATGAACTAATCAAATTCAAAGTAGATTGACGATTCAACAATAGTGCAGTATGGATCAAGTTTGGATGCTACTTTGCGAAATGATTTATATAATACTTTATTCATAATTCATCTAAATATTACTTCTAGATGCACTTAAAAACTTTCCGATAACACGGACCAAAACGTTAGATCTTAAAACCAATATAATTTTACGACCATTCTGTGATTTTCAGACCAGAAATCCCTTCCATATTTTGAAAAGCCGTTTTCCAGCAGAAAAATAAAACAATAGTACTAAAATATAAATTATACATTTAAGCTCACTCCAAAGCTTGTCTGTGATCATATATAAGTACTAACACCAGCATGCCATTTTCTAAGAAACAAAGAAGATTGAATTCTTCAAAGAACTTTACGCCAGTTTCAGAAATAAAGGATTTTTACGCTGGACATGCTCTGTCAAAGCTTACAAAATATTCCAGAAGATCTGTCAGTTGTAAGTGGCAATGTTCAAGCACATAAATATAGTTGGTATTTAAACATTTCCTTTATTTCAAGCCCCATCAACAGTAAAGCAGTTGAAAGAACAATCGGAGCTTCTGTGGAGGACGTAGGAAATGAGGTCCTGGAATCCAAGGTAGGTTGAAAGGTTCTGTCTGACGTGTTCTTATTTAGTAAAACAATGGGAAAGTTAAACACTCATTTTATTTAAAGTCTTCTTTACCTTTAAACGATTTGAATTTTCAGGTGGGACTTTTGTAAATGCAGCATAAACTTTATATTTACTTTCTCTATTTGATCTTTGCTTAGCTTTAGTTTGTACAAACATTCTAACATGCTTCACTTTGGCAGCTGTCATAGTTATGTAATAATAAGATACACATATTACTTGGAAAACCAGACACACTGCCTAATTATTAACCTTTCGATAGCTTTTGAAGACTTAACATATCAGGTGAGGTATATATTTATTTTTTTACATACGAGTCAACATTGCTGTAAAGTTTATGAAAAAGAAACTTTAAAGCGAACTCCCGTCCCACAATGACGCAATGACATGTTGTTCACACGGGTCATGCATACATGCATCGTAAAACGCATTTGCATGTTACATGCAATGATAAACTTTCTTCTTTTAACACAATACTTCCAATACAAAAGAACACTACTGCATTTTTTGGTAATTAAAAGTACAATCAGTGCCGTAGGGATACTGGAGCAAGGTGGAGCAGTCGCTCCAGGCCACCCTTTTCCTTTAATATATTAGGCCACCTTTTCCTAAAAAACTGGGGCTTTTTAGCACATTTGGTTGCAAGAAAGGTGAACTTTGTAAACATTTTACGTAAAATATAGTCAATTTTCTCATTTTCATCCCAAATATACGTTTAAAACCTATCTACAATTGCTAAATTAGCCTAGAAAGCGCATTTTGTAGGTATTTTAAATTAGGTGGCACCAGGCCACCCTTTTGCTTGCTACAGTTGCAGCTAGGTAGGCAGATTTAGCTACCTAGAAGCTAAATTTAGCTACCAAAAAGGTAGCTAAATTCTGCTACCGGTAGCTATATTCTGCTACCAGGTAGCTAAATTTAGCTACCTTGTAATTTCACCAACATAAGCAGGATAGGCGAAGTTTCAAAAATGGTTGAAAATGGTTGATATTAAGTTTCAAAGGTAATTCGGACACGCTCTTTCGACTGGGAGTGAAAGTTTGGCGCTAAACCTCCATCAACCGCATCAAAATGGCAAGGTAGCAGAATTTAGCTACCGTTTCCTATCCTATCCATGTTAAAGGTAGCGAAATATAGCTACCTGGTAGCTAAATTTAGCTACCTTTTTGGTAGCTAAATTTAGCTTCTAGGTAGCTAAATCTGCCTACCTAGCTGCAACTGTGCTACGGCCCTGAGTACAATGCATCAACTTTTCCTGCTTGTTACTTACTTTTTTACCATTCGTGCTGTTCGACTGTCTAAGGAGGTACTTAATCTATTTGGAAGCAGAAATGATGTGTATGCTTCATATATTTTTACCCAGTTTCTGCAGAATGCTATCACGGTTTCATCTTTAATTATTTTTGTTGGAAGTCATATGCCATGTTTGAAGCTTTGTGTCAACTTTATCCTTCATATCTGATTTTCCTAGAAATAAACATCATGCTGTCGTTCTTAGTAGGAAATTCATTAAAATCATGACATTAATGCAAGTTCAGATGAAACGTAGCATCATCGAGCGTGCTTATTGTAAGTATTACAGAGCAACCGAGTATAAAATGCCAGGATTTAACCTTTTTTTGAACACTCAAGCAAACCATACACAAAAAAGGAAACTTGTGTAACAAAAATGTAAGATTTGACAAGTTTTTTTCCTTTGAGACTTTCAGAATTTCTTAAGACAGGCCAACCACTTTTAAACTTTTTGCCATCAATGGATATGTCAAGTTCCATTACAAAGATCAAAATGTAATTGAAATGGCTATATTTTACTGTTTATTAACATCATATGCTGTTATCGATTTCCATTCAACGTTTCGTCGTGCTCGATTCTGTAAGGTTTGATCACATTTCAACTTGTTTACCAGTCTGCAAGTATACAATGTTTCCAGTTTTCTTTGCTAATAATAGTTAATTAAATTTCACAAATACCATGATAGAATGCCGGGTTTTCCCGAAATGATATAACATTGATTCTGTCGTTTACATTATGCCATAATGATTATGGTGAAACAAAATAGAAGTGACGGATTATGTTACAAGGAACTTACAGACATCAGTCACCATAAGTACATGCCCAAACTAATAAAATAAGCATGTAGCTGCATAAATACATTTCACTAAGGAGTAAGTACTTGCACGTGTCTATGGTTGATTAATTCCTTATATTTCAGAGAAAATCTTGCGTAGTTCAGTTTTATATGAAGAAAGCAGAAGTGCAACGTGGTTCAACGTATTTTGAGTGTTTGCATACAATTTGATAGGAAAAGCGCTTAATATTCCGTTTGTGCAATGTCCCTGTACTGTATTAGGCGAAGAAAGATTATATATTTCAAACTAAGTTCATTAAATTCATTTACTTTACCAGTTAGTACATCAGACATCATTCAGTCTACGATTTCACAAGTTCTTAAAGGAGATTGGGATAATTTATCCCTTCCACTAAGCAACTGGCATAAAACAAAAACTGACAAATGTACGGGAGTCCGGCATTCGTTGCTTGTTGAACATGTGGTTCGTCAAGAAACAAGAGCAATCTAAAGGTAACCAAAACTAACAGTTTTCATAGCAAGGCGTCGCAGTTTTTGTTTCAGAAAACCTTATCCTGTGTTGTATCTTGTATCAGTTGCGTAATATCAAATTCTAGGTTTCTGTAAAAGCTTAAAACTTCCGACCAAATTGCTCCTCACTATAAATCAATCATAAATACTCAACACGCCGTTTACAGAAATATATGTCTAAAAATATAGTCATTTTGTGGTGAAAGTTTTCAAAAATAAAAAGCTTTAATACCTGCTACACTTTTAGGTCAATATTGCAACGCAACCTGGGACAATGTTACTGCTGCCACCAACTCTCTACCGCAAGTATTTGTATCGAAGAAACTTGAGCGAAATAAAACTTCAAGAAATCTGGAAGCCAATATGTTCATCCTCATATTCAAGGGTATTCACAACATGCTAATTTATGGGGCAGGTCCATCGTTATCTTTGAAAAAATTCATTTAACTTAAAACCACCTTTAGGGGAATTTCGAGAATGTGCGGAGGATGGAACTTGTATGGCAATGACAAATTACACAGCTTGTGCGGATCTGGACGAGGAATATGTGTGGAATCAGGTAAATCATTTCTATCCCGTCATGCATTGGTATCAATAGCACAGCCTTCATTTTCTACAACATTTTCTATAGGAGGAAGAAAGAAAACTGGTAGTTTCCGTGCAGCACATACTCCGGTCGGCATGTCGGCTCCGGTTTTTCAATGATCTTGCTCTGCTCTGGCACTTTTTATTTTCCACCGTTTTAAGCAGATGTCAAACTTGTCAGAAACACCGCTTTGCAATTATAGCTTCTGTGATAAGCAGATTTTTATACTAATAGATCCTGCGGTGTGACCGGTACGGTTTCATGTACATTTGAAATGTTAGGCACTAAGTGCTCCGTTCTGCTCCGTCGTTCGTCATCACTGGAAACCATTTATATTAACCGAAGCAGGTAGTACAGACAATGTGGTAAAATGGTTTTAATACTAATTTCAAGTAACAGTCTTGAGTAGCTCACTAATTATCTTTTCATTCAAGACATAATTGCAAAAGGCTGTGTCTAAATCCACGATCTGTGGTGTAACGTTGTATCTATGCATTGGAATGTTTATTCAGGGAAGTCTATCTGCACGGCAAGCTGACCACCAATGTTTTCGACAGAGAAACTCCATTTAAAGTTTACTTCGTTATTGGATGGGTAAGAATTTTTTATGTTACTAACATTAAATTTATGTCAACTTGAAACTGCAAGTAAGAAAGCTTCCTAGAGCGGATTTAGTCTCGGCCCAATGATTTTACTTTAGTTGTGAGGTTTCTCTTTTAATAATAATGTTTGAGAAGTTTATTAAAGTGGAAAATCAACTAAAAATTTCACCCCAATTTTTCAGGCAAAAGTCTTCTCATTTTGGTAAACACTCATGCGCATCCTGCTTACAAAGGTTCAGCGACCCATGCCCCCCGCCCCCCCCCCCCCCCGATGGAAACAGTCGAACAACTAAGGTAAGGTATCAGTATGAGATTTAAAATGAAATCTGTTACACAAACCTTTTCTGGGACAGGGTTTTCATATTTTTTGTAGACGAGCAGTGAAAGCAACCTTTGTTTTATTTCCTCTTCTTAAAATTAACAACTTGCTCTTTCTTCTCAATCCGGGTGGATAGTATCATAAATATTTTGTCATTTTTAATGCTGGAATCGGTTCACAGGTGAGTAATTGTTCAGTAATTCTTTTAACTCCGTGTCTGAAAAAATATGGACGCCTTCTAATTTTGTATTCAGGGTATGCTTGTATCCATCCTTTACTGCTTTGTGAGCAAGGATGTGTAGAAGCAAGCCATCAGCCGACTTTATCGTCGCTTCAAGACACGCCGCAACGCAAACATTTCTATATAAAGTGGGAACTCCATTAGCAGTATTGTACAAGCGTCTATCCACGATAAGAAGAGGACCCCGGATACACTTTCAAACCAACCTTCCACAAGCTTCAGAGGAACCAAGCGGGTCGCCTGATAGTTTCAGCACATAACCAGAGTTGGTTGTGGTATACGAAGATATTAATCCAGGTGTTGCATCATCTCCAACTTCTGCATTTGCAAATGGTTGCAGAAATGGTGTTTCTCTTAATAGTTCAGTGCTACTCCAAGAGAAAGTGGAGAAAGCCAAAGGATTTTCCGTGGAAGTTCCTTTGAGCCAGCTTCAGGGTTAATTATAGTTCAGCGAATGTGGGAAGCTTTTATTACTTGATGAGAAACAAAAAGATGATGTAAGAGGACCTTGGGCGTTTGCTTCCTATTTTATGCTATACAGATCAGAAAGGCTTATTTAGAGCTTACCATCCCAATTTTTTCGACTGATGTGTAATATTATATCCAATCTGAGGCAGTTAATTATTATGTTACACGCGTGTATGTCAAGACTACAGTAGAAAACTAGATATTTCTAAAATGATTAGTTTTTATGAAAGACTGAATGTGGAACAAGAGGTGTGTTGGGGTATTACTTTGTGCTTTATGTTTACTATTTTGTGATACTTAGCACAGCATCCTGTAACTGTGTTTGCCCTAATACCACAAGGAGTTTCTGGTTTAATTTGCCATCGTGTTATTAGATACTGGTGGAAACCGCTAACTCAACATTGATTACAACTTGACTTGACTATAACATGAGCAAGAAACAGCAATTTAAGTTGATGTGTTGGATTGAGAATATGCTAGTTGTCGTTATCGTTTTCAAGGGAAATAAATAATACTTCAACCGCACAGCATTACTGTATGTAATTTTCCACGCAGTTTCCCATTCAAATTTGCTGATTTATGTAGGTCAAATGGTTTCATGTATTTCATATACTATTATTAGTAGCCTATGTAATATAGTTAATTATGGTTTGCAAATAGTGCAATTTTTACAGCTGGAGACATATACTGTGAAACGGTTACAAACCGTGAAGGTCGACAGAAAAATGAACATGAGAAAAAAATGTACGTTATTTTTAATGTTGCATTTTCAATCTGCCCAATTGCTATGCAAAATGTTGGTTGGACTGTCAATCGATAGTTGGAATAAGAGAGCTACGACTTGCTTGGTTAACGAACCAACCGAAGAATAAAATAACTGCGACTGCAATCTGCCTGGACCATTTGTCAAACAGTGCTTACTGAGGTTGGGTTGGAAAGTATAAGTTTGATTGTTGATTCTTTTGTTCTGAATATTTGGGTTACTTTATTCAAAAGGTGCTCAATTTCAATGCGATGTTACATAGAATGCAAATTTAAACAAATATGCAGACTTGTTTCCGAAGACATGAATAGCTGACTACATCTAACTTGACGAAGTATATTTGATGAAAGTATGTCAATTGCAATAAAAGTAGCAGTATTTGTACAGGATTTTATACTGCAAAAGCATGTGGGAGGAAAAAAGTTTGCATTCTGATCAAGCAAAAGAATTCTTAGAAATTCCTAAACAATCCATTTGTTCTTTCCATACCTTATTTCCAAGGGACGTCAAAATCTAGAAAGTGTTGCGTCTTCCACGAAAGTGTTAGGCTTCTTTGATTGTAGCTGCCACATCAAAAGTTTTGTGAAGATTAAATATTATGTAGTAAAAATAAGTTACCGAAAAAACAAGTTGAAGGGCAACAAGGCGATTTTTTGAGTTGATCGTGAGGTTTTCAAAGGTTTGAAAGTTGTTTGAAATACCAAAAAAAACAGGAAACCCTTTATTGTCAAACAATTAAATAAGATAAATGCTCGATTTAGTCTAAATACGACAGATAAAACTGGTTTGTCAAAGAGATACGACTTTTCTTTTCTAGAAATTTAAAAAAAGTTCGTTACCATTCTAATTAACTTTTTTAATAAAATAAAAAGCATCTTGGGAGAAATGACAACCGTATACAAACACTCGTTTTTGCTTAAAACTTATTTCACTTTGATATTTTTATATTCTTGCTACTCATTCTTTTGTGGATATCGTTCAGACTTGTTTGATTGTCTTTCGTTGAAGGCACGGACGAATTTTCAAATGAGTCTTTAAATAAAGGTGGGGAATTATAAGCATCTATATATGGATTTAATTGGAATGATGGGCCTTTAAAAGCCCATTTAGTGATGGGTTTCCGGAATGGCGAGGCATGTATGTATTTATTTTAGTTTGTAGCGGAACAGTGATATTTACAAACTTTGTAGCCTAATTAAACGCTTTCTCAGAATTAAACAGGTTTTGCTTGGAATTTTTGGGGTTTTCTATTGTCGTGGTTTCTAAAACGGATGTTTCCTTCAACTGCTTACCCATATTGAGTTATTTCATTTAAATAAAAAGAACTCATGCATTCTTTCACTTATTATTTCTATAATAGGTACATAATATCCTCCATTAGACTTTTAATAAAATTCAAACTAATATTTAGGTGGTGCAAATTCCGACCAGAGAATGCTACCGGGTGTTTTTACTCCCACAGTCTCATTTCCTGCCATTAACTATCTAACTAAACATCCAAATCCAACTGTCAATTACAACTGAATCTGTAATTCCAGGGAAGGTTAATTTGGTGTGCACACGCCCGGAACAGAATAAACAAAGCAAATGCTCAATTCTCTCGGGATTTTTACAGGATTTATTTAATCTCTTAATTCATCAAGCCTCGAGTGTGTATTTTTCTCTTTCCCAGTACCAGGAAATGAGAATAGACTGTAAATAATTTCACCATTTAATTGTCAATTTAAAAATAGCATTGAAAGCAGTATATCCTGTGAGCGTGGTAACAACTGAAATAAGTACTGGTAGCCTGCATGTTTAATTTAGATATAGTCGTTGTGTATTCTTTGAGCACAAGAGAAATTGTCCAAGATTAAATGAAAATAAGTGGTAAGTTCCTACTAATACTGAGAAATTAGGGAAAAGATTTTTGGATGAACAGGTGAAGCATTAGGAAGATCAAAAGCTTTACTTTTACTCTTTTACAAATGAAATTTCATCCTTTTTAGTGATGAGCAACAGGATCTGAACATAAGTATCAAGAGATTGTATGAAGATGAAAATGTAATAAGAAGGTGCATAAAGGATACAAAGCACAGAGGGCAAATTGCCAAAATTTTGTGACAGTGCTTGTATTTCACATATGTTGTAGAGCACAAAATTTGATGAAGATTGATATGCTACATGGCATGTCAAAGTGTCCATGGAGGCTCACAATGTCAGGTCAAAGTTGAAAGGCCAGATTTCAAAAATATTTTTTTATAAATTTGGTACTTTTTAATATTGAAAGTTAACCGCACGGTAATTATAGTCTATATGAGCAGCAAATGTTCCCCAAGTTTCATGTTGAAATGTTTGATCATTTAAAAGTTATTACAAAATTACTGTTTTTTTAAAATATTTTGAAATCGACATTATGACGAACTCCCAAACATTCCGCAGGTTCTGAAACATGGTATATAAACTAGACACCTTGGGGTAAAAGGTACTGAAGACAGAATTTGCGGAAAGTACGGGAGTTGGGCAAAAATGCGATTTAAAGTTCAGGTGAAATTATGACGCAATCACGATATCAGAGCTGGGTAATCTAAAAAAAAATTCACCAGTAAACATGTACTATATATTATTATTAAATGTCAAAAATACATTGATTGCACTTCAAGCCAATCAAATGCATTCAATAAGTGTTTCGACATTTAATAATAATATATAGTACATGTTTACTGGTGAATTTTTTTTAGATTACCCAGCTCTGATATCGTGATTGCGTCATAATTTCACCTGAACTTTAAATCGCATTTTTGCCCAACTCCCGTACTTTCCGCAAATTCTGTCTTCAGTACCTTTTACCCCAAGGTGTCTAGTTTATATACCATGTTTCAGAACCTGCGGAATGTTTGGAGTTCGTCAAAGTTGAAAGGCCAGATTTCAAAAATATTTTTTTATAAATTTGGTACTTTTTAATATTGAAAGTTAACCGCACGGTAATTATAGTCTATATGAGCAGCAAATGTTCCCCAAGTTTCATGTTGAAATGTTTGATCATTTAAAAGTTATTACAAAATTACTGTTTTTTTAAAATATTTTGAAATCGACATTATGACGAACTCCCAAACATTCCGCAGGTTCTGAAACATGGTATATAAACTAGACACCTTGGGGTAAAAGGTACTGAAGACAGAATTTGCGGAAAGTACGGGAGTTGGGCAAAAATGCGATTTAAAGTTCAGGTGAAATTATGACGCAATCACGATATCAGAGCTGGGTAATCTAAAAAAATTCACCAGTAAACATGTACTATATATTATTATTAAATGTCGAAACACTTATTGAATGCATTTGATTGGTTTGAAGTGCAATCAATGTATTTTTGACATTTAATAATAATATATAGTACATGTTTACTGGTGAATTTTTTTTAGATTACCCAGCTCTGATATCGTGATTGCGTCATAATTTCACCTGAACTTTAAATCGCATTTTTGCCCAACTCCCGTACTTTCCGCAAATTCTGTCTTCAGTACCTTTTACCCCAAGGTGTCTAGTTTATATACCATGTTTCAGAACCTGCGGAATGTTTGGGAGTTCGTCATAATGTCGGTTTCAATTTTTTTAAAAAAAACAGTAATTTTGTAATAACTTTTAAATGATCAAACATTTCAACATGAAACTTGGGGAACATTTGCTGCTCATATAGACTATAATTACCGTGCGGTTAACTTTCAATATTAAAAAGTACCAAATTTATAAAAAAATATTTTTGAAATCTGGCCTTTCAACTTTGACCTGACATTGTGAGCCTCCATGGACACTTTGACATGCCATGTAGCATATCAATCTTCATCAAATTTTGTGCTCTACAACATATGTGAAATACAAGCACTGTCACAAAATTTTGGCAATTTGCCCTCTGTGCTTTGTATCCTTTATGCACCTTCTTATTACATTTTCATCTTCATACAATCTCTTGATACTTATGTTCAGATCCTGTTGCTCATCACTAAAAAGGATGAAATTTCATTTGTAAAAGAGTAAAAGTAAAAGCTTTTGATCTTCCTAATGCTTCACCTGTTCATCCAAAAATCTTTTCCCTAATTTCTCAGTATTAGTAGGAACTTACCACTTATTTTCATTTAATCTTGGACAATTTCTCTTGTGCTCAAAGAATACACAACGACTATATCTAAAATTAAACATGCAGGCTACCAGTACTTATTTCAGTTGTTACCACGCTCACAGGATATACTGCTTTCAATGTTATTTTTAAATTGACAATGAATGGTAAAAATTTATTTACCGTCTATTCTCATTTCCTGGTACCCTACTAGGAAAGAGAAAAACATACACTCGAGGCTTACTGAATTTGGAGATTAAATAATCCTGTAACAATCCTGAGGGAATTGAGCGTTTGCTTTGTTTATTCTGCTCCGGGCGTGTGCACAGAAAATTAACCTTCCCTGATATTACAGATTCAGTTGTAATTGACAGTTGGATTTGGATGTTTAGTTAGATAGTTAATGGCAGAAATGAGACTGTGGGAGTAAAAACACCGTAGCATTCTCTGGTCGGAATTTGCACCACCTAAATATTAGTTTGAATTTTATTAAAAGTCTAATGAGGATATTATGTACCTATTATAGAGAAATAATAAGTGAAAAGAATGCATGAGTTCTTTTTTATTTAAATGAAATAACTCAATATGGGTAAGCAGGTTGAAGGAAACATCCGTTTTAGAAACCATACAATAGAAAACCCCAATAATACCAACCAAAACCTGCTTAAAGATAGTTTTCAGGAAATTTATAAGGTG
>LJIJ01002705.1:0-24370 GCA_001718145.1 Orchesella cincta
TAAAGTATGATTGGTTCCATATTTATGTTTTAAACTGACGTAAGTTCAGTTATTGTAAACCAAATAGCGGCAGTAATCCAAAGTAAGTTTAATTCACAGTGTTTTTAATTAAAAATTCGTGTAATACGTATAGAAATGTTGGTAAAATGACTTTTTAAACAGTTTTAAAATAGCGTTTTGTTACTTAATTTGTATATCATTCTGTTACATGAACTGCCGAAAACTGTTAGCAAAATAGCAACGAACTGAACCATGCTAATACGTATAATATTAACAGGTTTTAATTTTGAAAAATATAAACTATTGACGACACAAAATCCCAAAGCACTGTACTACTTTTCAACATCTATATCGGTTTCAGGTGCATAAAACAGTATTTTACAGTTTACAGTTTACTATTACAGTTTTATCAGATTTAAAAGAAATAACGTGTTATCAAAAATTGTTGTTTGGTTTCTAATAAATAATAAATATATATTATTTCAAACCATAAACCAGACATTTGGAATGTCAAATAATTTAATCAGCCAGAACAAATCGGTATGTTTTCAGTGAAAACTTTTCACTAGAAACAAAGCCAACAGAAAATTCAAATTCGGCATTTTACGTTTTGTAAAATCAAGAAACACACCAAATGCACCTGTCAATGTTTAGTACATTTTCATACATTAGTTCAATTCGATTCAACATTCTCCTCTTCTTTGACTTGGGCTTGATAAGAAGCAAAAGTACCAGTGCAGCAGCAGATCTTAAGGAAAGGAAAAAAATGTTACCTAAGCTCAACCAGTTCACAAGCAAAGAAAAGCTTTGCTTGAAAAGTCTTTTTTAAACATGCTTACTGAACATCGGGAAGAGATGAATTGGTAAACAAGTTCTAAGTGTGCCCATGGAATCTTATATTGACATGCTTGACTGTGTCATGCCATTATTTCGCTCAAAGACACGGAGAAAGCATAATTTCAACCTCAGTATGCATAAATAAGAAAATACAAGCACTCAAATGAAACTGGATAGGATGAGAACAGTTAGAATTTGGGGATATATTGGACTTTAAATGACCTCACATCTGTGTTAAAATGATGTTTATTAGTTTGGTAAGTTAAAATGTTTTTTTAGTAGTGACGTTTTTTGGTAGTGTACAAAAATGTGCTATTATTTGTACATCCTAGTCAATCAACTAGAGACGACAGCGACAAATGTTAAAGGAAAACAAAGCATTTAAATAGATAGTTCATCTACCTCTGATTAGAACATTTTTCAGTGACGTTGGAATTGAAGAAATTCAAGTTTCATGAGTAGTCATAAACTTGTATATATAGTTAATAATTCCACCATAATGTAATTTTGTTCCAATTAAGGTTTGCTGTTTTCCAGGCCTTGGAGGAACTGAACATACTATAATATTTATTTGTATTTTATTGTCTATCACATGGAGCAAACCTGGTAAAGAAATGTTCTTCCATGTGTGATATTAACACCCTATAAAATTTGATGTGTCAAAACAATGCTGTTAATCAGAATAAGACTTCTACAAACCTCCTAGTTATACTATATGCAGGTCTGTGCACTTAAGATAGCAATCCATACATAAAAAGATGTTTAACTGAATTATCAATCAACCGATAGCTTTCAGGTTTGAAATTTGTATTGAAGTATGGTTGTACTTAATACGAAACTATAATTGATGCCAAAGTCGTTTGAATGGTGAAATGATCGTGCCGAAGTTTTTGTTGTTAAATTAGTTGTTAGCTTCTAACCACAACAACAATACTTATTATGTACATCCAAACTGTAATATGCATTCATCTAATTCATAAATAGATGTACAGTCCTGAGTTAAATCGAATATTTAGTATGTCATAAGAAGAAAGAGTAGCAGAGCATCAAAGCACTGCAGGGCAAAGGTCAATCCAAAGCTGCAACTTACAGGATATATCCTTGTATAGAAATGAAATTCACATTGATTGGAGCAGCTTTTACCTAAGCAGAACTAGCTCAAAGGCGAGTACTAGCTATAGTGTACAGACATTTTTCGTATTGTAGACTTATTGAAAACTAAGAAGAGATGCTTAGCTCTATCTACGTGAGTGAGAGAGCATTGCCAGACATTAAGTTTGCATTGATGTTGATGATGCTGATCCTTTTTTGGTGCAAAACAAAAAAGTAGTGAAGCATCTTGGTATTGGCTGTCGTGATGCGTATTTAGATAGAAAAGCAGAATTGCAAATAATGTTGCAATCTAGTGGTAGTAATCGTATTTATGATTTACTTGAAATACTATGGGTTAGCTTTTCAACTAGCCTGGAGCGTAAAATTATGGTATGAATAAAATTTGTAAAAGTAGAAGCTCAGAGGAATTGATTAAAAGTAATCAAATATTAATGTATACATTTGTTGAAAAAATTAGATCATACAATCATATCTATCGCCGTCAACTAGAACCCAAAGTAATGTTTAAAAGTTGACAGGTTAGCGAATTGCCTGTCTTATTTTACTTAGACTTAAAGTCGTTTTGTAGAAATGTGAGAAATATTTGGATTCGCATGGGATTAATTTATATACATGCAATGGCTTAAGAATCGAGATATACTTTCTGATTTATGAGAAATATGTGTTTAGGATTAGAATAAGTACCTCATCACGGAATACTGCTGTCTTTATCATTTCATTCCAGATTTCAATATTTTCAGCTACAAAAATTTATTGTGATTTACAAATTTAACATAAACATATAACCTGAGTTAAATATCAGTGCAATGAGTCGGTTCAAACGAACTCACGAAAGTTGGTCGGTGTTGCAATGCAAGCATCCCATTCCTGTCATTGAGTAAACTGCCGGCCGGCAATGTCCTCAACACGGTTGTATGTACATTGGTGCATATGTAACAGCCCATGACGTCATTTTTTGAAAACTTTCTTTTGGTCATAACTTCCAGTCGCATGAATATATAATCTCAATTTTTTGAGTGGGTTCTTAACTATTTGACGGATTTGATCCATCATTTTAAGGATTATATATTCATGCGACTGGCAATTAAAGCTTATCAAAGTTTACATTGATAAGTTCCAAAAATTTCGAAATATCAAATTTTCAAATTTTTGGCATGTGTATTAATGCTATTCATAACGTTTTGGAATAGCCAAGTTGTCTAATACTTCTTAGTTTCCATGTAAATAATTATTTTATGTTACATCATAAATTTGAAAAACTACCATATTTAAGTGAAAACTTCAAATTTAAAATATCTAAAAACTACGTATTTTTCTTCTTTAAAAACTGTATTTATCTACGTATGAAATTCCCGAATCAAAATTATGTCGCCGACCAATTTTCGTGAGTTCAGGTGATCAGCATCCAATTCCCTTCCTTCGGTTCTCCAATCTTTGTGTCTTTCGGTTTAAAATATTGGAAGCTCTGGTTGGCACTATGGCTAAATTTATTAACTTTTCATACGATTTCAGTGTTTTGTGAGAAAACATTTTTTGATTTTTTGTTTTTGTATTATCGTTATTACTTGAACCAGTGGCATCGACTGAATGCATATTGAATGAAAATCCCAATATGAAAGCCAAACAAAATTTCAAGCTAATGTCGAACACTAATTCAAGTCATGGCAAATACCACATTTAAAGACAAGCGTAGCGATTGCCCGAAATGAATACAGGGCAATTTATTGCGTTAAGAGATGTTGACGATAATTAATTTTATGTAGCTGTGTTGAGTAGCTTTTAAGATATTTAAGTTTGTTTGATCTGGTAAATTCTGATGTAATTTTTTGAAACTTAAATATCTCAAAAACTGCTCAACCGATTTTGACCAAATTTTTTTGCGTTGCTTCTCATTATTTAGACTAACTAGTTGTCTAAAGAATTTTTCAATTTAATGCAAAGGAGTTTTGGCACCAAACATGAAATTTTGAAACAGTCAAATTTTGAAAAAACAAAATATGGACCATATATGCTCTAGTATTGCAAATTATGATGCTACATTCAGATTTAGTTAAAAATTAATTTCAAGTTTCAAACTTATATAACTCGTGCCCAAATTTCAGAATTTCAAAAATGACTAAAACACCTATCCTGAATTTTGTTTAAGTTACGGCATGCGAAATTTCCGGTCAATCGGACAATAGATGAAGGCGCAAATCGCATTTTACGGCCCAAATTTCATGACACCCCAGCTCGCTTGTTTCAACTTACCCCCGAAAAAGGAGAAAACATCTAGTCTTAGAATTACGAGATCTATCAAGATATAACATAAAAAGTTCGGAAAATAACATCACTGCAATCGAGATTCCTATAGCCAGCGTTTTCACTCTTATAGGATATGCAAGCAACGAAGGCAGAAGTAGAACTAAAACTGATTGAACAATGACATCCTCTCATTGCGGTTTTCCTAGCTTTGGAGAACCAAAAACGAATTAAAATAAATTTTGTGTTAATGCCGCACGTAAGTAGTTAGAGATTGAATTAAGTTGTTGCCTAGATGCATATGGTAACCAATTTTGTATATTAACGAAGAAAGTTATGCTTAGTTCTCTATGTTTGCGTTTCTTTGCCGGCGTTTACTTTCATTGTCACAACATGTTTGGCCACATTGAAACTGAAAGATTCCGTAGAAAATAGGATTCATGCATGAGTTGGTGCATGCAAATATAAACAGTCTTTGTTAAACCGCGTGGGCAGATTTTCTGTCAAACCAGTACCTACACAATATAAATTCACTTTCAATTCAATTATGAATGTGTGTTTTCTACACGACCATATTTGTCTTCCTGAGCTTCACGTCTATTTAAAGAAGTTGTGAAAGGAATAATAAATTTAGTCTTAAATCTATTGAAAGGTAGGTTGTAGCAGCGACTCATCGTTTTCTTCCCGGGCCTGTACTCTGCTCAGTTCATAAAGAATTCGGCCAAAAATAATCGTAATAAATGGGAACGCGTAGAGAAAAAAGGCTTGCCAAATTATACCCCAGCTCAAACCGTTTTGATGTAAAGGCATTGAAAGTGACACACTGTTCATACCAGCGGAATTCAAGATGAGCTTTTTCGTGAAAGATGTACGACTGTAATATACGTAAACGGTAAGGTTTCATAAAGCATCATAGAGCTTGAGAGATGTGGCCTCCGCTATGTGAGAGACGTTGAAAGAAAACTGCTGTAAATTTTGATAAAAAGGTTGCTGTTTGTTTGTTTTTATGTTATCCTCGCTCATAATATTTATTGTAGTATACATATTATTGTGCTCATTTTCTTGAAGCATTCAAATTGAAATATCAGATAAATAGTAGGTTTTTAAAACCAATATGCAACAAAGATAAAATGCATGAAAATACATGAAAATTTCCACCCTGGAAAAAACGGAAAATTCCACCAAACTGAGGGTGGAAAAAATGGACAGATTGGGCGAAAGTGGACAAAAGGAGATTTAACATGCTATTTTGCTAGCAAACTACAATATAAACTCCAGCTACGTATCTAAAATGCTCCTAACGTCGTTTTTACAGTATTTTGTGACAAGCAATTGTCATTTAGTGTTTCCATTAAGTACGCTTTATATGATACCATGTAGCGCTCTCCTGCAGCAACTTTGCTGCAGGAAATTATGAATAAGAGCCAATATATACAAATTCTATAATTTAAGTCAACTAGTTAACTATTTCATCTCTGATGAATCCATTTTCGTGTCAATTCTTAAGTTCCTTCTCATTTTAACATTCTCTGGTTAGTTAACTACTGTAGACTTCCTACCCTCAGATTTTACATGGGATGCATATAGGCAGATATTCCAAACTTTGTTATAATTCAGAATTTGGCTCCTCTGTCCACATGACATTGTTCCATTTTCGGTCATTTTGCAGCAGACTACTTTCTTTTCGTTTGTCCATTTCGACTGGTCCTAACCCAAAACGGGGTGAAAAATGGACAAAGGGCACACTGCTTAAATAGAGTATTAAATAGTCGATTTAACTCGATACATAATGTTTTTAAAAAACAAAACAAAACCGGATTCATCAATTGTCATTGATACAATGGTTCAAATTTTCTCACGTCAACATTTTTTGAGACAAACTGATCAATCAAAAGGTATGTTTCAGTAGGATGGATATAGTACTTAATTTTTGCTAGCTCAATATTTACACATCTGTTGTTACATTGGGAATTCTTTGCCTCAAATCGTTCGTTGCCAGCACATTTAAAACTCCAATTGAAGCTGTTTTATTATTTTACTAATAATCAAATTAGATTAATGTTACTACTTTGATTTTCTCTTAATGCTATCGGCATTCAAATGTAAATGACTAAAAAAACGTAAACAAACTCATCTTGACATGAAATTGTGTGCTATACATATTTGATTTTCAGCATATGTTGAATAAATAGCATTTAAGTAGCACTGAAACCATATAACGGAAACTGTACGAGCAGGTACACAAACAGTATTCAGCTTTTATTGTAACGTGATTAAACTCGCTTTTGCGAAGCAGCTGCAAAGGGATTGAATGAACAGGTAAAATGAATCACATTCTCTATCCTGTGCTTGCATAGCCTCAGACTGGTTTTGGCCGTCATGAGGTTACGATGCAAGATCCTGAACAATTTTTTCATAGCATGGGGCAGAATGATACTCAATACTGAACGTAGTTGCTTTCCTTGCTCTCTGGTTTTAGTACATGTGAACTAAACTAATGATAGAACTGCTTTATGAATTTCAAGCGTGCACCTACCTCGAAATATACTTTCATATAGCTTTCAATGCAAGCTACTTTTTTCTTCATGCGTAAGCTTGAAATATCTCACCAATGTTCCGCATTATCTATAGCTTAGAGGTTCATTAATATTTGCTGACTTTAACTATACTGCGTAAAGATTTGAAGTGATGACATTATTAACACGGCACTTTGATGTTGGTCAGTCAACTTCCACTCGAAATAGAAATGTGCGACTGTGTAATTTTCAAAGGCTCATTTTTGAACAAGCGATTAGGTTTCTGATGTAGGAAGGCTGTAGATTCCTATAAAACTACTTTCATGTCACCACGCAGCTTTGCGTTTGTGCAATTACTAAGCAAGTCCAAGATTACCACATTTTTTGAAACTTTTTGGTGAAGTTGTTTCTGCATGATTCACCGGAAACAAGGTTGCAACGACCCGTTGTATAATCAACTTGTTCTCCCATTAAGCAACATTTTGTGTTTTGAGTAATACTTTCGGCAGTGTATAAAATAAACTTCTTTATCTAGAAATGTTGAATCAGAAAGTACAAGAGGTTGCTCATTTTCACTTATTACGTACCTTTATGTAAATACATTAAGAAGACTTTGTATCGCGTCTGTCTGTCGTTTGTCTGTCAACACGATAGCTTTCGAACCGTTTAAAAATTTTGAAATTCTGTTTTCACCAATCGATAGATAAGGTCAAGGAGGAAGGATGAGTTCGTTAATGGGTTATCTGGGATCACAGGAACAATATCAAATGTTAAGCGCAACCAAATTAATATGCGCCACATATAGCTTATGATATATCATCGAGAAGGTATTGTATGATGATGAAATACATCGCAAATTCAAATCAGGAGGTTCAAACAAGGCCAAAAGTCGAGATTAATGTTTAAAATGGTCAACATGGCTTGTGATATACTTTGGAAAGTAATTGCTGTCTTGATGCTGAGTATGCATTTCAAATTCAAATCAGAGGTTTTGACCAGGGTCATAATGGGTCATAATGAGTTAGCGATGTTTAATGCTTAGATTTAGATTAGTCTTCGAGCGGAACAGTGGCAATCCTTTTAGTAGATATTCGAAAATGTTAGTTACAAACCGACTGATGCTCTTATTTAGATTTCGAAAAATATTCAGAGACCGCAGTATGGCCACCTCAAAATTTATTACTTTAGAACTTAAAAAAGGATGCACTAGCCTTTTGAAATTAGCTGAGGTTAAAAATTAAAAGTCACCAAAGCGATGAAGTTTGATTTAATGTACAATCATTTGTTAATTTCCAAAAAATATATTTAAATGAATAAAAAAAATTGAAAATATCGATATGCTTTATCTTAAATAGATATACAGTTTTGTTACAACAAATAGCTGTTTTCAATTTAAAGTAGATTTTTTACAGTTAACTATTAATTTGGCATAATGTTGGCATTCAATAAGTTTTCGTACATCGTACCAGCAGCTCAACAATTTGTTACACAAATATTATTTCAAGAAAAATGTAAATTGAAATATTGACATTACGAGGCGTAGATGATCTCTAATTCTGAAGTCTAATTTTGATACACACAAGCACTGTAGAGAATCCCTAAAAATGCATATCAATGCGTAATGTAGTGCAGTAGTTAATATTACTTTTACATTCAACGGTGAGTATTGGAGTAATCTTGTCCAACACATGAATGAACATTACTTAAAATAATGAACGTATACAGAATGTACACAGAAATGTATAAAAGCTCTAGTTCACTCATTTATGTCAATGATTTAGTGAGACAATAAATTATATATGTATACATTTCTTCACAAATGATGACATGGACATTATGTAATATTTCACAAGAACCTTTTCGGGAAATGATTAAATCTCACACACTTGTGAGTCATATATACGATAATTTCTCTTCTCAAAATGAACAACAAAGAGTGACAAGCATGTTGCCGTTATAGATTGCAGCAGTATGCGCATCAAACTCAGCTTCCAGTTAGAATGTATTGCGTATCCGATTGTGAGGAGCACAATGCATCCAGAGAAGTATACAATCCATGTTGTGGCGCTTGTAAATTTTCGAATGTTAATTGATACCTGAAAGCATTTAAAAGTTTCACATATTAATTGACCCGAAATTCTGTAAATAAATGATGTTTGATCAATAACACTATGATGCATGACGACTACTTATTCCCGAAAGTCATTTTGGAGAAAAATTTTCAACGTGACCATATATGATCAAAATTCAGGTTTCTAGGGTAAACAATTAAGAAAAATTCAATAAGATTACTTTCGCATGTCCAAAATGTACCATTGTTAACTATTTATATAAGCATGCCCGGACCCCAATTTTAGTAGTTTACCGCAGTTTCTTGTCATAAGTTCTGTAATATCTGGTCCCCCTGTTCTGTGAAAACATTTGATCAAATGAGAGTGTTGTGAGCATTTTCCTGTATAAAACGTAGAAATAAACACTTGCGCAAACTCTACATGCACAACATTTAAGTTTTGAAATCTCGACTCTGTCAATTTTTTAGGTTCCTCAATTTCAGCTGTAAGGCATGCATGATTCCTGAAATTGTTCCTAACATTGTCAACACGTCAGGTACTAATATTTTAAAGCAAAATACCAGCATGAACATTCGAAATGGACGGTTTTTGAATTTGGCTTATACAGTTTGGCTTATTTTGAAACCTTTGCCGTTTGAGCTTGCGCAGGTGCACCTCTATAACGTTTGAAGCAAACTGTTCACAAGAACTTTATTTGATAGGTTGGTATCTCAGAACAGGGGGGACTACGATTTTGCTTTGCGTGTAGAAAAAATACTGTGAAAGAAGGGCTAAAATGGCGATTCAGCGTGAACTTTGAGAAAATAGCTTAAAACTGGTACCTTATGGAGGTCCAAAAATATTCTAAACGGCTTTTTTGGGGTTTTTACCCTAGAAAAAATGAATTGCGATCATAAAATGACATCTGGGTCGACTTTAAAAATTTGTTTTCACTCTTCATGTAAATTTGTATTTCGAGAAAACTTAGCGTCATGCATCATAGTGCAATACTATAATAAACGGAGAAAAAATTATTTATTAATTACAACTTTAAATGCAAACTACACTACCTGCAAAAAATTGTTCAGCATAGAATATTATAACTCCATGTTTAAAAACTTACCATTATGCGCATAAGAGTGTACAGCTCAAAACAGGACACCAAAATTAGTATGACTATCCACATCAATAATAACGTAGATGACACAATGCCTGAGGTCTGTGAACTTGAATGATTTTCAGGAGCAGGACTGAAGCACAAAATGGGATACTTGATAGCGGTAAGTATTAAAACTATTATTAGCAAAACTCCCGTTGGACAAAATGTCATGCTGCCGTTCCCCATTTCAGTTACACAATTATTGTGCATGGTTTTTATTAAACTGAATGACGTACCTACAATAGCAGGTTATAAATACAACCTCTTATTAGATTTGTTGACAATTGTCGATTGCTTTAATTGAATTCCTTTCTACTGGTTTTTAATAGCTTGGAAAAATGCATGCTTGTCACAGACCTGTAAAAACATTTCTAAAAAGTCTTTCTTTGAGCACCTGCAGAACTATACAAAAATTATATGGATTACTTTTAAATATCCGTTAATATTCATACTCTACAGAATTTTCTTTGCCATCTTTTTTTATTGGACTTGGATGTTTGACTGTACAAAACCATACACTGCACTTTGATTTATAACTATGCTGGGGTTTTAATCAAATTTTGGAAATTGCACTTGTTCCGGTTTCTGCTGGCAGGAATTAAGGATTCAGTTCAAAGCCTCGAGATGTACGTTCAGAGATGCATGCAAAATTCTCTTGAAAAAAGAGTGGAAAAATTGACACCAAGTATACATTCATCACTAATACATTTGTAAATGCCACGGTTTCAGACTACAGTTTCGCAGATTCGTTGCTTTCGTTCAAATACAATACGTATTTATTCCATTATACTAATTTAACACTTAATTTAATCTGTCCTCACGCGATGTGATGTCCTAGCCGAATTATGCTCAACACTTCATATTGTGAAATATTATAACAGATCATAGTAAATTAAATACACCATTAGTTTTAATAATTTGTTTCTTGTTAATAGTTGAAAACATTCATTGACGAAGAGAAAAATAGGAACACCTTTCGTTTTGCCACAGAGCAAAATTTGAAAAAGAAACCAAAAACACAGCTATTTGTGATTTTTTCTTTTTCTCAGGAATCGGAGCAAAGTGTTCTATGAAACCTGGCCGGTTTCCGCTTTCACTCAGAACTCACAGAACAGACTGGCTCTTTCCCCTCTTTTTATACTGGAGGTTGCTGATTGCATAAATGGAAAAATGCATACCCTTTATAGAATCTAATAGAACCTAGTAGAACCAACCACGATGCCAAACTTTCATATTTGCTGTGAGCATACTTAATAACTTGCGAGCTCTTCAAACGATTCGGAAATGGAAGTTTTAACCTGGCAGCATGACGTGGTGAATATTGTAATTAATATTTAAAATCTGTGGTGAAAAGTCTCAACGTGTCAAATTCATTCAAAACTTGAGCAACGTCTGTTATAGTCATATAAAATTTCTCAGCCTTATGAATCCAAAATACAACCTTATCTATAAAAATTTTCGACTGTACTTTATACTTTATACCGAGATTTTTAGGTAATATTCAGAAATACACACAATGACGCGAGATCACATTGCTTTGCAAAACGTTTTTGGCAGATCCGCTTTTATCACGTTTTCGTGTCACCTGTAAGTAAGTACTTGGAATGAGGTACGAACTTGATGTGGACATACGTCATTGCCTTGCAATTTACACCCAACGCAACAAATTAACATCATGCAAATGGATACTGATCAGTTGGAGTAGTAATCAGCTTGCATTCTTGAAACTTTGTAAATATTCCACACTGTAAGGTTATTGCGTTTATGTTTTCCTTCGTTGGAATCATCTATAATCCGTATTAAAGAATAGCAAAAATATTAAACAACTGCAAAACTTTAAAGGTCACATATAGAGGCGGGACAAACCCGCTTGCACAAGCAAGTGTCCATGGGCGCTTGCGAATACCCATGGGTATGGGCAAGCTTGCGGAGACCTTGCAAGCGCAAGTGCAAGCGGGCTTTGACCAAAAAAATTTGCAAGCGCTTGCGAATACCCACGGTATTTTTGTTGTAAAATTTCCACAAAAATTCTATACTTAATCCCCATTCTAGTCATCACAGCCTATAAAATTGCAATTTATACGTTAAAATCTTGTTTTATTCACAAGATTGAGCAGTTCAAACAAAATAAACTTTCAAAATGTCAAAATCCGAATGTTGAACACAATATTTGACTGTTTTTACAACGTTTTAGGTTAAAAATGTCCGTTAAAGTTTTTTGCAAGTCTTGCAAGCGCCCATGGGTGCAGGCAAGCCGGGTTTAATTTTTGTTGCAAGCAACGCAAGCGGTTTGGCCGAGACCTGCAAGCGTGGGTGCAAGCGGGTCATCATTTTTCTCCAACTTCCTACCTCTATTGCCTTAAAGCAGGAAACTGTACCTTCAATGTAAAAATATAACTTTTAATTCTACGGGTTTGAGGAAATGGCTATTACTCATACATACTCAAACTGTATAAAATGAAAAATTTTGACATCTTAATTTTTCGAGAAAGAGTAACTGAATATATTTACTGTCTCAGCGTAACTCCCACCGTGAGTTATGAATGAAAATGAGAGCCAGTCGTCGAGCCAGGCGGCTCGACTCTAGAAAGTCAGCCAGTTAGGCATTGTCAAGATTGGCAGAAGTTAATGATAAAGTTATTAATTTAGTCGTTTCATCACATTCATACATAAATTTGTCACTGCAGTTCCTTCAAAATCGTTCAGACCAAAGCTCAAATGCTTAATGGAGTGTAAAGTTGACAACTTCAGTTTAGTTTTAAATAAACAACCTATAATCCACATTGAAATCGTATTCCTTTTTACAACAAATCATGTTCCTTTTTCAACAAATCGTATTCCTTTTTGCAACAAATCGTATTCGTTTTTTGAACAAATCGTGCTCCTTTTTTCAACTAATCGTATTTATTTTTGCATATAATCGTATTCGTTTTTCAAATCATTTCTAACCTTGGAGTGAGTGACTAAATAAACAGTCTTCACATCAAACTAGAATTCAGGTGAAAGTACCTTCTAAAAACCTAGTTAAAATTGCAACCAAAACGTCCCGTTATAAAATACCTTTCAAAACCCACTGAGAAATAGCTCGTGAATGCCCAGTTGGAAGTATCACCCAAAAGTCCATTGGAATATCCAGTTTACAAACGGTGGATATACTACAATTTACAGACTACTATGTCCCTTATTATTATGGCTTATTTATGTCCCTTACTGTACCTTTTTTAATACATTCGTCCCGTGGCATCCCAGTTAAGTAAAATGGTGCGGACAGACTACAGTGAGTCCTCCCAAATGGAGAAAAGTAACAGTTTCCCATAGCCAGCGCTTTTAGTACTAATATATTTCGTGCTAAAATTACTCTATATTTCCTATTCTTATTAGTATTTCATGCAAAATAATTTATGTATCTTAATCGTCATCGCGAACATGAAAGTATCTTGTGTTTTATGTTATGCTTATCACATTCTCCATGTATTTCTCAACCTATATGATTTTATGTATGATGATAAAATAAAATGTAACCTTTTCATCTTCGCATTTTCTCTTGGAACCTTCCAGCTCAAACTCAAAGGAGCTCAAACTTAAAGGAGCTCAAACTCATTGTCAGTGTAAGGTATTCAGTTGCAACTAATTGGTTATCTTTCTTGTAGTAAATTCCTATCCATTCTCACGCCAAAAAAGGGCTATCATTCACTGTGTTGCTCTGTATCTCATTTCTCCCATTTCAAAGTAAAATTCTCACATAGCCCATACATCAGCTGCAAATTCATCTCATTCATCTTTCACTAATAATTCACAACAACTACGCAGTTTCAAACATAGAAATGGTCCTTCGAACTACGGATACTCTTTTATTAAGGAGCTAGTGCATTTTCATTGTTTAATTGTGTAGTTTCGTCATAACTCATGCTATCATCATGGCATTACCAGCTCTGAAGAAAGGACATGACGTTCAAAAGAGATTCTTGACAAAGGCATCGACAGCCTTGCAAGCCTTATACGTAAAAAATACTCCCGTCAACAACCTGAAGAATAGGCACACGCTTGTGGAAGTTCATTTCAACAAATTCGAGCAGTTCCAAGGTCTCATCGAACAAAAAGTTATTGATGACGACGATGAACTCAGTCTGCAGATGGTGGAGCGTGAACAGGGATTGTATCAATCATTGAAAACATGACGAACATTGACGAAAACACCCCTAAACCTGTTTTTTTATTTCAACTAAAATTGATGACAAAGCTTAGATTATTTTTGATTATGGTCTGGATGTTCTCAATTACAAAGAAAAGGAATAAAACGAAAGAATTGTATAGTTTCTGCCACGTAATTTATTCATTTTAATGTTGAATCGTAGACGTAAAAACAATAAAATGCTCGACAGGGCATGCACAGACGCTATAGATACGTAGGATGTTTTCCTAGATACACAAATTCTAAACAATAAAATTGAAGCTGTGGAAACAATGTTCGCGGGATTTTGTACCAATAGTCTTAGACTGGCACAGATTTTGATAATGTATCATTATGGTGAATTAGCCACTCTGTTCTTTATACCTCCATGCGTAAAATAAACATGAAAAAAGACCCGCAGTGATTTGGACGTAATTCAAATGTTCCAACAAGCGAAATCATGTGTCAAAAGCTCGTAATGTATGGATTGCAATGCAATGGATGAGCCTTCAGCTTAACATTGTACGAAAGATTTTAAGTTGAAAACATTTCCAAAGCCAACAAGTTAATTGTGAATTGTGAGGTTCTAAATTCTTCAATGGACTAAAGCAACGACCTAAATATGAACACATCATTTGATAGACAGGATCATGGCAAGGTATGTAGAATTTTTTTAATCAATGGCATTGAAACGTTTGAGCTCGGGTTAGGGGCCGTCCATATCAAACGTAACGCAGGTATGGGGGGGGGGGGTTCGAGCTGAGCGTTACGGAGCGTGACAGGGGAAGGAAGGGGGTCCGAGGTGAGCGTGACGGTTTGATTTTTTGAAAATTTGACGTACATTTTTTTCTAACTTTAACACACAGGTTAAATTTGTGACCTCACAATGAATACAAAGCACAAATACAGTGAAAACCATGTAGTTGATACAGAAAAACAACTCGATAAGCTTTCAAAATCTTTTTGATTACTTTAGGATGTGTATTTATGCTATCAAACTCATTTTTTGTCTATCGTTACGTGACAAAGGGGGGAGGGGGGGTTCAGGGCACCGTGACACAAGCTTGACAAAGGGGGGAGAGGGGGTCTGAAAATGGCCGATTTTTAGCGTTACGTTTTGATATGGACGGCCCCTTAAAGCTAGTCTTCTACTCCTACTCAATTTCAGTGTCGTATTAATTTTATATTTTGGAGTTCTGTAAATCCTCTATAAAGTTCAAACAATAATATTAACATTTCTTAGAATAAGTTGGTAGTGTAACCCTTATAAGGTGGTTGTATGACGTTTCGATATTGTGAATAATAGGACCGTGTCTAGTTAATGGAAAATTTGGGGCAGTTGATAATCAATCATATTACAGGAAGCCTAATTTACCAATTTAAGTTTTGCTTTGATATTCAAATTCCTTTATTATATAGATTTTACATTTTACTCTATATGTTTTGATAATTAGGAAAATTTGTGAACATATTTCTTGAAAATTAATGCTAGCTCAGGTTTCTAATGTTGTGTTTCGAATAGTATCTACAACACAAGAAAAAACCAACTGAGAAGTTCAATTAATCGCACTAAATGTTCAGTTTTAAATAACCGTTTGCTGTTTTCCTTAGGTTGTAAGCTACTTTTCAAAACTTTTGATCATTTTGAAAACTAATAGCTGAGCATATTTATGTAACAGCAAGCACCAAACAGCTAGTTCAAATGAAGTTTTTAATTCGAATGACTTATTTGTGTTAATGTAAAAGACTAATGAACATTTCATTCTGTAAGATATATTTAAATCCTCCATAATAAGTGTACTACGGGCAGTGCAATTTTACATTTTAGGCATCCTGATAGTAGCGATGCCTTAACATCATTCATTATACACTAAACTGGTGTAAGAAATAAATAAATATGTGCCCATAGTTATGAAGCTTTTAATTTAACATTTTGAAAAAAAGGTTCTTCTGAAGACCTTCTTCAAATTGGGAAACAAAGTGTGACACCCTTAGCTGCCACAGCCGAGATGACTTATTACGGAATGTACATAAGCGTTGTACTTTTCCAGAGCACGATAAAAAACTGCTAATGTTGAAAAAACGCTTTCTCTATGGGCTGGAAAAAATTTCTGGATATGACGAATTGGTTATACAAACCAGCTTTGAAGTCGAAGTTTCCTTTTCCCCTGTGCTGAGAGTGCATATAAAATTAATTACGTTGGTTTGTAATAAAACGTTCATGAAAAATTGACGTTTTTTCGAGCTAACGACTCAATAACCAATCCTCTTCAATTAAAAAAATCCCTCTATATTTTAATGTAGTAGGAACTGAAATTGGGCGCAAGCGAGCGCCAGTGTCTGGAGATGACGAGATATGAAATATATTTTGTCGTTGTGGTTTCTCCGCTACATATGAAGGATTTCAATATATGGGAGAATATTTTGGTCAAATGCTGGGAAGGAATGCTTACGTGCCAGAAGAATTATGTGATGGGCTATTTCTCGTTAGTTTCGCGTTAGGGACAGATACAAGTGTGGTTGGTGGTGTCCCATATAGTTAATAATTGAAACATGCAGTTTTCAAACGATTTATGTATGAACTTTATATAAATACTAAGCCCGCAACATTATATTGGCTCTTTTCTTGTATACTGCTTTGAGCAACCAACATTTGAGTAGGTACCAGAACGGTACTATCCAAAAACATGAAACTAGACTGTAATATTAATATTTCAAAGCCGTTTCTTCACACAAAAAGAAATTCTCAGGAACGCAGTATTTCACCTTCTCACAATTTTCGCCTGGGAGCCGTGGCAAAATCCTTTGTGTGCTTTCTTCATACTTATGAAGCAGATGAAAATATTGGGAAATTAAATTATTATTTTGATATTTATTAGAGAAGTTGATGTTGCCTGTTTTACTTGATTTAAAAAGGTTTCGCTACACACAAGTTTTTCGCATAACTTAACGGGCGGCAATGTAAGCCCGCTTGTAAAGTGAGAATCTTAGAAAACCAATAACAAATTGACTCACAATAGGCAAAAGCATGGAATTATGCGCAATATAATTAGATGATATTTTCTTGGGTTTCATAATTAATTATTAGTAAATCCTATGATTTCCTTCATCCGTATTGAACCAGTATCTAATTAAATGAGTGATAGCAAAGGCTTGCCATGACGTTATAACGTTCCACTCTATTCAAATTAATCCACCAGTAATACTAATGGCATCCAATAAGGGATTAGTTGTAGACGTATTTAAAATAGTTTTGTGAAAATGGGAATTATAACCATAGTAGACAAAAATTATTTTCTATCGATAACCTAACAGCAAAACTTGCACCAGATCTATGGACCTAATCGGAGTACCTACAACGTAATGCCACAAACAGGGGCAAACCAATTTATGTTGATATTTTTAATACTAAAATATACTTCAAACGGTTTGTACTTGTTCTAGCTACTGGTTCATAAAATAATAATAATCGTTTATTGTCGTAATGGAAGCCTCCTGGGAGGTGTCTTAGACCATCGACACTTGTCAATTGGATATGTACATACATATTTAAAAGGCAGACTTTCATACATTGATGTTGATTGTTATTAAAATTTTAAAGTTTGTTATGGAGTTAACTAATTACATTCTGTTAGATTGCACAAGTTTTTCTTATAACTAAATCAATATATTCATTTATAATATCATCACAGTCTTCTGTATGTGTACAATATTGTTCTGTTTGTTGCAGTATGAGGTGTGTTTTAAGTTTAGAGTAAAATGAAGCAGGTAAATCTTGTAGTTGAAGCACATATTCCGGTATTGTGTACCATTCAAGTACTCCTCTGTATTGTGGAGTGACTCTCCCCATTTACTTATGTTTGTTTGACTGGGGAGTTTGTAGGTACTATTTCTTGTGGTTTGCGATGTAAAACTAGAAACAAGTTATGGAAATAACCATATTGTAACTGTGTACATTTGCTTACAAAAGAGATCATTTCATATGTATACAATATTTTGAGAATCGTATGCCTAACTCATTACATATTGACTAGATACAGAGTCGTATTTTCTTTTATTTAGTATATATCTAGCAGAGATTCTTATGATTTGTCGCCATTTGTTTCTGACATGCAGTGTTGTTTAGCCATACTGGGCTAGCGTAACGGATATGGGACAGTACAAGAGAATTTATTAATTTTGTTCCGTTTTTTTGGTTTAATATGTGTTTTATAGGGTAGAGTTTTGACATTGAAGCATAACATTTACTTGTCATCAATTTCTTATGTTCGGACCATGTCATGCATTCATCGATCAAATATTACACCAAGTATTCTAAGCTTGGAACATCTTTTAATAACAGTATTGTTCGGTTTTACATTACATTTGTGTTATTTCTTTAAAGTAGCAGGTCTACCAAAACAATCATTTTACACTTGTTAGGATTAAGTTTTATGTAGTTGTTTTGTACCCAACCATCGACAGCATTTATATCTGCTTCAACCTTTTCAATAATGTTCTGTAGCTCAGTAGGAGGCCCCAAATCATTAGATTAGAGTCGTCAGCAAAAAGTTTCATGACGCAGTATTTTATGTGCAGTGGCATATCATTAAAAAATGCTAAATAAGAACGGGAGATTGCCCCTGAACTATTCCGCGTGTCGTTTCTTCTGTATTTGACCGTTTAGTTCCTGTTCATGTACTTCAACGTATTGGAATCTTTCATTTAGGAGGTTTCTTAACAATTCACAGTCTATCCCATACCAGCGAAGCTTTTCAAATAAAATGTCTAGTGGTAGTGTCAAAAGCCTTTTTAACGTCAAGTGACAGTAATATTACAATGAGATTCTTGTCAAGAGCTCTATAAATGAAATTACTGATGGCTAGCAGTGCATGAACAGAGCTGTGAGTTTTTCTGAAGCCAAATTGAACATCTGAAATTTCTGTCTTTCTACGTATCTTGTAAGTTGAGGTAGAATACATTTGTCTAGTATTTTGGTTAGATTTGGTTGAATACCTATTGGTCTTGCTTCGGATGCGGGTGCTAGGGTTTTCTTTTTTAGGAACAACTACTATTCTTGATGTTTTAAGCCCAATTGGAATGATACCTTCATATTTTTAGACATTAACCATTTGGGATAAAGAGGTACAAAAGTTCTGTGATGTGAACGCAAATGAGAGTAATTTGTTTGAATGCCTACTGGATCAGTGCTATTGCTTTTTTGTTTTTAATTTTTTCCAGCTTTGATTATGTCTACTGTACGGAAGTCATTCAAACGAAAGACTGGTTGTCCGTGTTTATCCCATTTGGTTTGTTAGGTATTATGGTATTGTCTAGTTTTGTTGCTGTATTAACATAGTGGTCATTCAGTGTATTTGTGTCCATGCAGAGATTTCCCATTTTGACCTCTTTGAGAGGGTAAGTCTTGCCAACGCAGACCAGAGGTTGCCTTTACTGACTAACACATCAAGATGATGCTTAATGTCATGTTTTTGAACCATTTGGTTTTCTTTTTTTGTAACAACATAAATCCACGTGTGATCTCATCAGGACGTTTTAAGTACGTCTTATAAGAAGACTTACTGAGCTTGCGTTGAGCTATGCTTCTTGGAGATGTTTTGTGTGCAATGGGCTTGACAAGTACTTTTCTCTGTCTAACAGGGCAGCAATGTCATACGTTCCTTTCAGCTTTTCTATAGTCAAGATTGCATTGTTAATGGGATAGTAAAAGACACGCTCGATATTTTCTACTAGAAAGCCAGCAGTATTATCGTTGATTTTTCTAGTATGGATTGTTTTCTTTTCTAATTTTGGTACACAGCAGCTTATGGATGCAGTCTACTACCGAGTGATCAGAGATTGCTGGGTCATATACACTTGTACTAAGTTTTGTGAGCTGGATGTTACGAATATTAAGTCAAGAATATTGGTATGGCGAGTAGGTTTACAAATGAGTTGTTGAATTTCACAATGTGTCGTGAATTCGTATATTGAATTTATGTATTCATTTTTTAGGTTAAAACCCCCAGCTATTATCATATACTTACTAAGGGAGTTAAAATGTTCTGGGATTTGTGTAATTTATTTGTAGTCTTCGGCTAAAACCTGTTTTGCGTAGTTTGGGTGTCTGTAAATAGAGACAACCTTAACACTCGTAGTAGTTTCAATGCTAAAGCTTCTACGTTTTCTATGCTTTGAATGCTATAATCAATTGATTTTACTTTAAGGCTATTTTTAACGAGTATCGCAATGCCTCTTTGTCCTTTGTCATTAATATCTTTCATATATAGCGTGTATTCATTAAAAATTGGGGCAGTATCAGACTGTTTTAAAAATGTTTCTATGATGGCAAAGATGTCGCAGATTTTAAGATTGATTAGAGTTACCAGATCAGTATAGTTTTTCCGTAATGACCGAATGTTCAGGTGGCCAAGTGGTATATTGTTTCGGCCTGTTGTTCCTTGGGGTTGTATGATGATAATGATGATTGTTTATTTGTCCGGCTGGAACATTCTCCCGCGTGGAACCTTCGTCTAAAAAACTGCTCGGAGACGGAATTGTTGTTGTTCACCTGGAATTCTTCGGTGGAGGTCTGCCTGTTTAGCTTCTTTACATTCTGCTTCCTGATGCATCTACTTGTTTTATTTCCCCATTGATGACTTCGTACGTTTTACCCTTGATTCTAGTAGTCGCCTTTTCATGTTAATGTTACAGCTTTTCCCGTTTTTAACGATTTCTGCTTCTTTCTGCTTTAATATTACGTGGTCCCCGACGTATGGTGAAAGGCATGTCTGGTTTTATCATGATTGGACTAGGGGCTCTCTCACGGTTTCGGAAAATGTAGTCTCGTGCAGAGATAGTTGAGAGTTTAACTTTGAGAGGTCTGATTTTATCAGGAGTATTTATTTATACGGTATGCTTTGTCAGGTCGCACTGTGGATATGGGATTTTCACACTTGTCAGTTATAGTATTTAGAAGGACGCATACTGCATTGAAAAGTTGAACGTCAGATTCATTGTCATAGTCTTTCAATCCAGTTATGACTATGTTCTTTTCGCGCAACTCAACTTGCAGACTTTCGAGCTCACGTTGTTGTTAAGAAACTTTGCGCTTCAGAAAGACTAAAAGAAAATTTAACATTGGAGGTACATTCAGGCATTTTAATAATGCCATTGTCTTAAGTAAAGAAAACCAGGGCAACCAGGAAGATTGGCAAACGAATTGCTCAATTTCTACATTTACAATGCTTTATAAACTATTTTAAATACATGTATACTCTGATTCGTGGAAAAAACGTTTGACTTTGACATAATATTTTGCTTGTATTAGGCGAATACATCGTTGGTAAATGCTTCCCAACAGGTAAAGTCGGATGATAAATATTTTAAATCAATAATGCATTTTAACGTTTTTTCGTAAATTTAAGTAGTTTTGCAAGAAATGCCCACTTCTAGAAGCCACCTACCTACTAAAACCATCGTTTATTACAACATATTCGTATAATTATTATTAAACCAATAAAACATAGTGTAACAAGTAGTAAACGTTCTACTCAGCGAACAATTATTCTTTTTAATTTTTAGCGTGTAATCGTAATAGAGAAAGTTGGTTTTGATAAATTATTATATGGCATGAGAAGATATAAGGTGTCATAGAATGTCATGTCTAGTAGTCAAAATGTATGGTTCCAGTCTCCAGAGCCAGTATCGCAGGAAAGTTCTGAACGTCTGCAATTGAGTATCAGTTTCCCCCAGAATAAAAAAAATTGCACGTTCTCAGCGTGCAGTTCTTGTTCTCAGCTCCTATGACGACTTCAGACCGTCTGAATCAAGATCAGAAGAGGAAGCCTACATCATTCATTTGCCTTTCACTAAGCCAATCCTTCGACTTAGATATTTTGCTGGTTTTTTATATTCGAGAAAGCGACAGTCTCCAGTGTAGCAACAAGTTACTGCAGAAGAAAATGCATGGTCTGGGTTTGCATTACCACAGAGCTACTGGGGATAATGCAGTCGTTTTGTCAGTCATACAATGATTTCAAAACCTGCAAAGTACTTTCACTCTGTCAGTTGAGTTCACTGCCAATGTTAGCAACGTCAGTAAAACCCAATTGTGTCCGTGAAACCTGCTTTGCGGTTTCAACTAGTTAAAATCTTAACTACTATTATGGCACCTTATTTTATGAATTTTTTGGATCATCGGAATGCTGTTCATCTGGAACGCGGCTGCAACTATGCTAGTATGTTTTTTTCGGGATCATACCGGTACATTTCGAAAATACTTATCAAAACTAAGCCATAGATGAAATCACGTTGTTTATTAGCAGTTATTCTAAAAATCCATCAGCGTAGAGTTATCAAATATCTATCGAACATAAAATTGAGCGTAAAACATTCCTAATAATTGTAATAATCATTAAAATTACGTCATTGTAAGTAATTGGAGTTTTTTATCAAATGACATTCGACACTTAAAAGTTTGTAAAGGCTTTCCAATATTTTCTGCGAAACTGGCAATTGTTCTTTTAAAAAAAGTAGAGTGGTAGGAGGAGACGGTCATAACATATTCCGTTCTCCGTGTTTAGCTCCTTATCTAGTGAAAAATATGAACGAAAAGAAATGCCAAATTTTATAAATAATGCAAGAAGCTTTTAACGTGAGAAGCATCTCGCTATTGAATCGAAGAAGCAATTAAACAACTGCTAATTGAAATAGATCAGTGTTAATAATCTGTACCGTGTGTGTGATGGTTCGACTTTCGTCATTTTGTCTACGCATAGGTACCTAATCTGTATAATAATAAGATTATGCAAAGTGAATATAACTAATTACTGAGTATCGTGAAAAATAGAGAGTAAAGACTCAGTCGATACCGATAGATAGGCATACATTTCGTAATATTAATACAAAACACCAATCTGAATATTCTGAATGCATTCCATTCAATCGGGTACCTGAAATCTGCCAAAAATGAGCTGGATTAGAGTTGTTGCAAAGTAACTCAAATCAAATCTCTGTTTCACTATAAATTTTGGAGCAGTAAATTCTAAGCAATCTGATCTTTGAGGTTGAATTAAATTAAATTCACAGCCAGGCTTGGGTTTGGTATCCTAATGCGGGGCAAAGTAATACAGAAAAAAAAGCAGCGGGGCAAAGTCTGGACCGAGTTTCCCGAATGGCCTTTTCGGCGAGCAAAAAGAGCCACTTCCAAACATATTTTTCAGCGTATTAATACACAATATGATGCATCGATCATAAATAATCATCATTTCAGTAAATTTTCTGCATTTAAATGTTTATGACGTCAGTTTAAGATGGTTTACAGTTTTGGTAAGAGTACGCGCAATACCTTTTCGCGGACCTCCGGTGCAGGACTGAGCAGCCTGCTTTATTTTTAATTTCCGATATTGCCATTAGCGATCACCAACACATTCCCTGTTACAACAACCCTTTTCTTGAATTGTTTCGTGAAAAAGTATTTTATTTAAGTTCCATTCCATTAAGAATTCAAATTCAAAGGTATTCTTTTCTTGACTACGATTACTGGGTTTACAGTCCTGTTTGACTTGCTATATTGCAGTTCTTCGAGGTTGAACGGTTCAATTCGTTTTCCCAATGAGGAAACGCCCAAATATGTAATAGGAATGAGGACGTGGCTTCAACGCTGCAATTTGCTTCAACACCTTCCGCGCGTCGAAATGCATGAAATGAAACATAAATGGGCTCCTATTTATCGAATTCCACACCTAAAATAATTTAAATTATACATACCTTCAGGTTTAAGCTATTTTTAAAATTTTGCTTATAGTTCATTTATTTTTGTCCAGTGTGTGTCGGTGATTTTACAGAAACAGTATCCTCCTCTCCGAAGGTTATAAATATGATAGTTCTTTTTGCTGGAGCGAATGCGACAGACTTTTTCACAGCTACAAAATTTGATTTGGTCAACCTAAATATTTAGTTGTTAGTCGTACAACAGTAAATCTGATGCACAGGCGTTTTTTGTATTGATGTTTTTGGCATCAGTTGTGCATAAAAAGTTGTTCTCCGGGTTTAAACACTGTGAGGAAGACGATGGTGCACTTCAGAATTTTATATAGTGCACGCAAAGATGAAGGGAACGGCATACTCGATTTTAAATACCAGTGCAAATCTAAGAAGGTGTCATACAAATACATTTAATTATTGAAAATCTAGCACGCTTCTAAACTTTAGTTTTGATGATGAGGATAGTTGATAGTGATTTGGCTACACAAAATATTTTACTTATTGCGGATCAAACAGTGAAAACAACGGATTTCGA
>LJIJ01002706.1:0-24366 GCA_001718145.1 Orchesella cincta
TTGGGTTCGTGAATTTCATCAGCTAAGATAGAAAACTTGCTTGATACCTATCAATTTTCTTTCTTTCTGTTACTGTTCTTAATCTTCGAGCAATAGGTGATGTAGTGGCATTGCCTCTGGCGGAACTGTCTCTGCATTATGCCATTCGTCTTCCATTTGCTCACTCCAACTTACTTTGGACTTTGGGCTTTGCTGTGGTGATGAGAAGAGCTCTTCATCAGAAGCATACATTTTTAGTGTTTCTTCATCATCATTAGTGTCATGCTCATCTGCATCACTTTGTTCTGACTCAATGTGCATTTTCTGAAACTCTGTAATCTCATCATCCGAGTCAGCGTTTTTCTTTACTGGCATAACTGGCATCAGGTCTTCCCTGAATACATGTTTAGCCTGCTCTATATACTTGTTGCTCTCTGGCTCGTATAACTTGTAGTTCTTGGACATTGAGGAATAGCCCACAAGTATGCACTGCCTTGTTCTGGCTGTCCACTTCCTTTTATCATCCAGAATGTGAGCATGAGCCTTGCATCCAAAAATCCTTACATGATTTAGAGATGGCTTCTTGTTGAATATCATCTCATAAGGTGTTTTTTCCTTATTTTGACTGAGTTCAGTGTTCTGTTCAACAAGTAAGCTGCAGTTGCCACTGCGTCATCCCAGTGTGACTCGTCCACTTGAGCCTGAATCAGCATGGTTCTGGCACAACTTTGAACTGTTCTTACGTCACGCTCAATGAATCCATTTGATGCTGATGCGTATGGAGCATTCAGCCCATGTTGCACTCCTTTCTGTGATAAGAATTCTTTCACTCGAGAGTTTGTAAACTCAGTGCCATTATCAGTTCTCAGCATTTTTAACTTGTTCCCTGTTTGGTTCTCCAAAAAGTTAATAGCATTGCTCAGGGAATCAAATGTTGATGTCTTTTCTTTTTGGAAAAAGACTTGTCTGAAACCAGAGCTCTGATCTTTTACAAGCAGAAAGTACGCGTTTCCTCGCTTGCTTTTCACACCAGCGTGTGCTAGATCTGTGTGTACACACTCAGCTGGTTTGTACACATCTTTTCTCTTCAGATGTATGATATGGCTGTGCATTTGACTTTGCCAAGATGCATGGCTCGCATGTTATTTCATGAAAGGTTTTCCCTTCCAATCCAAACACTGCTTCCTTTCTTGCAGTTGCTTTAAGGAATCCTATGTTAATATGCCCGAGCCTCTCATGCCATCGCTCTTCACTTGTGACTGACATTGCTTCATTTCGGATTGGGCGAAATTGCATAACTTGCAATCCTCCCTCCATCACTGCTGATATGTCAGGTTTCCCTTTCCACAAGTATTGGACTCAGCCACTTAGAGCATTTTTCTGCACACTAAATCCTTTCTTTAACATAATGTTTTCTGAAAAGAGATTTGCTCCTCCTGGAATGTGCTGCACGTTGAGAATGTTTACTTCTCGCCATGCTCCACTGATAAGGGCCTTTACTCTCACAGTTCCATGCCCCAGAATTTTCGCAAACGAGCTATCTGCGATTTTAACTGAGTGTGGAATGTCGTACTTTTCGTACGTTTGGAACCAAGCACGGTGTCCACAAAAGTGCTGTGTAGCTCCTGAATCATTTATCCAAGCTAACTCATTGTTTCCTGCAACGAGTGCATTTTCAGCATCAAGTGAACTCTCGAACAAGTTCTCGTACTTTTCCTTGCAGTCTGCCTCTGCTGTGTAACCTTGTTGCCATTCTGACTCATTTTCGTCAGGCTTCTTCTTAGGTTTCACTTCCTTCTCTTTTTCTTGTTTGGCAGATCTGCATTCGCTTTTGTAATGGCCTTTCTTCCCACAATTGAAACATTTGATATGTCTCTTGTCTTTCTTGGGTTTGGCCTGCTGCTGTCGATCCACAGCAAAGGCTTTATGCTTTTCCATACTGGAAGAGGCTGACTTGCTAGATTTTTCATCTAGTTCCCAAGTCTTAAGTCTTGATAGTAGTAGTGCGGAAGTCTGGTTTTTTGTTTCTACACTCCTCCAGGCTTCACGTAGCTGTCGGTACTTGTCGTCCATCAGGCTAGACACTACTCGTGCCACTACTGCTTCATCATCAACCCCTACACCCAAGCTTCTCAGTTGGGCTGCCAGGTTCTGAATTTCACACATAGTATGGACTGGACCCTTGTCTTCAGTCGTCATAATGGAATAAAATTCTGCCATAGGGCTTGTTTATTCTCTCCACTTGTACTTAGGTACATAGTTTCTAATTTCAGCCAAATTTCCTTTGCTGAATTGCAGCCAGATACCATCTCGACCTGGTCATCGTTCATGGTCAATAACATGGAGGTAATTGCCTCGATGTTATCTTGATCCCATTTGTCTCGACTTGTCCCGGCGGCAACTGGTCTGATAGAGGTGCCACCCACAATGTCAAGTAGTTTGTGGGAGGTGAACATGCTGCTCATCCTCATTCGCCAAACTCGATAGTTATCTCCCGTCAATTTTGTAATTGACCCGGTGTCAAACTTCTTTGCTGAGACTACCGTAGTAATGGTTCCACTACTTGTAGTAGTAGGTACCGTGGTTGTAGAAGTCGTAGTCCTCGTAGTCGTAGTACTGGTTGTCCCAGCGGTCGTCGTCATTTTTAATCAAAATTTTGTCTCTTCGACAAGTTACTTTTGGTTTTCGGTTTCTAAGTTTCTCTCGGAAACTTCACTGTTAACTCAAGCTTTTTGGAAATTTTCTTCCCAGAGCTTGGTGCTGATAACGTTTTAACTTTTGAGATGAGTCTTTTCAACTAACTCTTTATTCACATCTTACTTCCGAATTACAACATCAGTTCATACATTCAAACTCACATCATGACCAACTTATTTAGTCACATCATCACATTCTCATATTAATTACTTTCATGCACAAGTAGCAAGATTGCAACATTGTCATAATAATACAATAACATTATATTTAACCTTACGTCATTCCATTACTTCATCTAATTAGTTTTTTAATCATTAACGGTTCTTCCCTTTCAGATTATCGTTGGGGATTGCATGACTTACATGAAAAAGTGGAAGGCTGAAGGAAAAACTTTTGACTATGTCATTTCTGACCTGACGGACATACCACTTTCAAAGAAACCTGAGGTATAGACCTATCATTATCATTGTCGTTTAGAGTTTTATACTTCATGATGAATACTTTTTTCAGGACGGACTATGGGATTTCATAGTGAAGATTATTAACATGTCTTTTTCTTTGTTGAGCCCGAACGGGAAATATCTCACGCATGCAACTGGATCATCTAATGACAATGCGTTAAATGTTTTTGAGAATGTCCTCGAAACTCAACTAGACTTCCGTGTCACATTCACAAAGACGAATGTTTTTGTCCCTTCTTTTTTGGAGGATTGGGTCTTTTACCAGATCCAGTTGAAGAAGGAATAGGAATTCAATTTGAAGTTCATAACATTTTATGATAGTTAATTACGCTAAATTATTTCTTACAAAAATAAAAATAAAATCATATTTGGAGATATCTCTCCGTAATCCCATACCATTGCATATTCCCTTGCAGTATAGACTTGACATTTTTCACGACTGCCACATCTCCTCTCCATCATAAAAGGAAATAACATCCTAACCAAACTACCTTCCTGCCTTGTTTTGTAATTGCATTACAGGATAAAAGTATGCTCCTTTGTGTGCGGACAATCGTGGACGTTAATTGCATGTTTCAAACTTGTTTTTTTTGGCTTTCTCATGCTTTCGCAACATTATGTCTATGAGTTACAGTATTACGGCAACCTGGACCCAATGAACTTGCTTACTTATTCTCTTAACGTTTCAAGAGGTTAATTTGTAGAAAAACCAGTCCAGTTGGTTCTCACGCTTTCCTGAAGCAAATTTACTGACGATGAGGTGATATGAATGGAAAACTGCATTGCACAACTGACATATTCCAGTTTTTAGATGAACCATACGGTTTTCTCAACCAAAAATAAGGAATCGTTCAATATGAATGACAACAGCAAGCTTTATTTTACAGCGTTTTTTAGTGGAACATAATATTATCTTTATTGATTTTTATGGCCTTATAATAGTGTCCAAAATAAACATAAATTTTTCTGTTTGTCTTTTATGAAGAATTTAGTGACGAGGAACATTTTTGAAAATTTGAAATAGTCCACTTACGTTTTTATTTTCAAACGAATAGTCTGTTAATTTACAAAGGAAGCTTTTTGTTATTATGCTACTTATAACTCATAGTTTTTTTTGTTCAGAGTTACTGTTTCATATTTAATATAATTAAAAACAATCATAACATATTCCGAATGAATCTCTCCGTTACCCTATAGACGTATTCTTATGTATGATAGATTTAACAATTTCCACGAGCTCGACCACATTTCCCTCCCCATCATAAAGGGAAGTGAGCATCTCACCAGTGTCACAAATGAGCTGGGTCAACCTATTGATTTCTTTCACTGCCCCATTCCATCGCATCTCAATGACGCCGATTTTGTCTCTTTTAATTGACGCAAATTAACTATTATTTAATTCTCTTTCTCTTTGGTTATTTTAAGATCATCATTATTATAAACTGTTGTTGGCACCTTTGCAAGAATTAACGAAAAAACCTCTGCTTCTAACATTCTGTCATTATCATTTCGAGGCCGCAAATTATACCGAAGTCAGCAAAACGGAGTTTTCGTTGTTGCTACTGGAACATGGTGGCTGATTCCTTTTCTTTCCACTCGCGACAGCCTTCCAAGCAAACGGCGTGAATGTGTTCTTTGTAAGAGTTGAGGAGAGGAGCTGAATCCAATGTTTTGGAGCCTTTCTTTAAAACTTGTTGGTGAATATCAATCATGACGTTTACAACCTTTTGGAATATGTCCGGAAGTCCAGCGAGTGAGCCAGTTTTCAACGCTTTTCCTTCAGCACTTTTTTTACTTTATCTTATTATTAAATGGAAGGGCTTGCTTGAAAATCTATATTTCATTAATCGAGACTTTCTCTCCATTATCCATTTTATTTCATTATAAAGTAGAGTCCACCCAACACTCATGTGCGAGATGGGCATCCTCGTACATCGACATTTCCAGGCCGGCTCTCCCGGCAAATTGCAGCGCTTATTCCAATCAAGTAGTTAATTCGCTATCAGCACTGCGATCCTATCCATTCCGGTTATCTCCTTCGCAATCTCTCTCTGCTTATCTATTCTTTATCCGGTGATCGCGCTTTTTATATACTAATTCTCTCCATGCTCACTTTCTTCTCTTAGAGCTTCTTGATCTTAACATCTCCTCTCTCTACTATGTTTCTCCTGCCATTCTGTCCTTCCATCTTGCCTCTCATCCGTTTCTTCCTATTCACTGGTCCTTCTACGTATCTCCTCCTATCTTCTTCCTCTTCTCTCGTCAATTATACTCCTATGTTTCTCAGTTCCCTCCCATGCTCATTCAATCTTGCAGTACAACCCTGCATCACCTTCGGGATTCTCAAACACGTGGAACCGTTCTCTTCCTTCCTCTTACTCCTGCTGTTTTCTACCGTATCTATGATGTGTTCTCTTCTCCTATCCAATACGCTCCATTTTGTCTACACACATTGAAATCCACGTTGGAAAGAAAGACTGAACTAGTTCTTTTCCACGGATCTTCGTCTGCTTCAGTTGTAAACGTTTCCGTACTTCGTTGGCCATTTTGGAAATTTGTAGGAATATCAAGCTACCAAACTTTGGAATGGAACTCGTAAGCAAATGAATTGTGTCAGAGTCGGCTAGTTATAGGCTGGCCATTTTATACTGGTGTAGAAATCGATGAAAAGAATGGATTTCAGCATGAAAAACTCAAACTACGTCATTCTAATTAAAAAGCTGAGGCTTTATGGTGAGAGATCAGGCCCGCAGATCCAATTTGGTATAAAAATGAGGAGGATCAGAGATAGCACCTCTTTATTATTGCAAAATGCTGTGGTTGCTAGATGTAGAGATTAATTTATTAGTCATTTTTGCCATCCTGTGCGGTCAAACAGCTTGCATTTATGATTAATACGATGAAAGGACTTGTCGATGGTGAACTTCCAAAACTTGCACGAGTTAATTAGGCTTGAGAAAGCTGAAACGCTGGAGCCAGACGTCATTCAATAATCAGACCCTGAGAAAATCACAGAGTTGCAGATAATTTTTTTACGATTTTCAGCTGAAACTAGTTTGGTTTTATGCAAATTCTCTCACAACTTCAATTTTCTAACGTGACCATATAAAGTTGCTTTTGGAGGACACTAACCCAGTCCAGGAAGGTGAACAGGGTAACAACGTCACGAATGTTGGGAGCGAGAGCACCCCTCCTTTCTGTAGCATGATGATAAGATCTTATGAACCAATATTACGTTTATTGCATTGCATTTATTGGAAACTGAGCCACTCCAGCTTCCAAGAACGCCATGAACTCTACATACAACTGAAAATGTGGTGATTGTTCAAGTTTTTGGGTTTCTCGGCACAACAATCGGTTAAACTGCCCGATTCTGGAGAATTCGATTTAGGGTTACTTTCGCTTTCGCAACATTTCTGCCTTGAGTACAGTGTTACGTCAAACAGATCTTTATCCAGTGGGGTTTCAAGACTCTAATTATGTAAAAACCAGCTCGATTAGTTCTCACGCTTGGCTGAACTAAATGCACTGAGGATGAGAAGATTCAAGTCTTTCTACGAAAGAAACAACTTCTTTGGGAATAATGAAGATACAGGAACTGCACCAAGAATAGAGAATCTTTCATACCATGAGAATTGGGTTTGACAGGTTTGAGTTGTTATAGCACTCTTTATTACTTTCTGAAGTCATTAAATTGAAAACTTTGAAACGAGAAGATACAAAGTAATATATGTTTCTTGATGAGTGATGTTTGAACCTTGCGAAAATAAGGAACATAATAAAATCGATTTTACGAATTCTTACAATAGCTTTTTGAATATTAGTAAATAATTATTATAAGCTTTATTAAAAATATCCATGATTTACTTAGGAACCAACATAGAATTGAGTTGTACGCCACATATATCTGTAAAGAATTCCATTTATCACACTCCTCCAGGGCCTGGTTGTCTTTTCTTGCTCCTCATTCCCTCTCCTTTTCTTCCAGCATCTCCCAGTCTCTCACCGCTCTAAAAAAACAGGTACGTTCATGATGTCTGATTATAAATAATGATATCATTATCATTTTAATTATTTAATAGTATCATCTTACCGAAAGATTCTCTTGGTTCCACTTCCATCCCTTGTGATTACGAGTTTCCTTGCATTTCTAAGAACCCCAGGGCTGTGCAGGACCACAATCCTCTCTAGCTTCGGAAACGCTTCAAACCCTCTTTCTGCCGGTAGAACGTGTATCCCCGGTGTCAGGCTTTCATTCCTAGCCAATACATACGAATACAGGTTCAACTCCTCGAGATTCGGGAACTTGGCCGCCAACAGCTCAAAAAACCAACTCAGCCCAACATTTTTCAAGGCCGTTCCAAACTTCTTAACCTTCGGCAACACCTCCGCGCTTCCTCGGCAAGTTTCAACCAACTGCTCTTTCGTTTTGGGGCTCCTCTCCAGATTCACAAATATATCAAGTGTGCAAAGTGTCCCAGAAAAGCTGTTGATTGCCTTCAAAAGTCCTCCCAAATTGTAGCAAAGTCCGTCCGTCGCTTCCCCAACGAACTGGAGTTCCTCCAGCGGCCAACTGAGGCGGCTTAACCTTTGGAGAGATTCCAAACAAACGCCGGTGACCCTCAGACGAGAAATTTTGGGAGCAGTGGCGTTCATCCTTTCCGTATATTGAGGATAAGATCTAATAAAAGTTCCGGTACACATTAGAGCCTTTAGCTGAGCTCCATAATGTCTGAATAGCCAAGTCTGCAACTGTTCTTCATAAGCTTCGTGATGCACATCGTCATCCCTGTAGAAAAACAGACTAACGCCCAAATCCAACAGCTCTAAATGCGGCAGCTCTGGAGCTGGTGTGTTTCGAAGTCGAGTTCCTTGCTGGAGCATGTTCTTCCACGGCTCCATCGACAGTATTCTCAGGTTTGGAGTGTGGTGCAGTAATGAAATGAACTCAAGGGCAGCATCGGCATACCAATCACTGTGACCAAAACCTGATGCCACCACTCGAGCCTTGAAAGCTTTCAAATGGTGACCAAATCTCGTCATGAATGATAGGCGGGTGGCTTTTTGCACTTCTCCAGGTATGCCTATCAGTAGGGTCTCGTGTTTTCTGGCGGTGACGCTGAACGACCGCGTCAAAAATGGGTTTGCACTTCCTAACTCTTCCACCGTGTTGTTGAGGAGGAACTTGGAGAGACTTGGGGGCCTTGGTAAGCCAGGCTTTTGCTCAACAAGTGGGCAATCTTGTAAACACGCTTTTGACCAAGGTAGTGAATCTTTCCAGGGTTGAATGTGGATGCCCAGTAGCCAGGAATGGAGGTGATGACATGCTCCAGTGCTTCGTCAATTAGTGATTTAGATGAGCGTCTCACTCCTCGTAGCGGAGGAGTGAATGTAAAGGAATGTAGTTCATGAGAAGTACCTAGAAATCAAGACATTCAATATTCTAATTTGTTCTTATCTGATAAACTACTTATCTGAGTACTAACTAACCAGTGGTAGCAGAAGGGTAGTCTTATCCCCTTCGAAAAACTGATTTAAGTCGGGACTTGAATTGATCAGAGACTGGAAATCGGCAGCACTCAACTTTGGCAATATTTCATCCCAAATCTACAAAATTAAATTTTAAATCAACAACAAATCACTAATCATTAGCATCTTGAAAGTTCATAGCTTACCTCCGGCAACAAACTGAAAATTGTTTTGTCGGATCCTCCAGCCGGTGGCGTCTCATCTTGATGAGCGTCCCCTCCATTCAGACTTGATTTTGAAAGCTTCGGGCGTTTACCACCTCGCAAGTTGTCCATACTTCTTAATTTAAATGATAAAACTTAATCAATATATGGTTACTAATTGGAGTTCAAATTAAATACTCAATTTCGTATAAAAATATAATACAATTATTACAAAATCTTCCGCAATCTACTTTTGTTGTGATTCTGCCGGTCTTGTGCATCAAGATTGAGATCAGATGTGTTTTGTTGTGATTCTTGCTTGAGCAAGCTCAGCACACGCTTTCCTGTTCAATCTTTCATATTTTGAAGTGGTCCAAATTTGGAATCTGTCATCATCTAGTTTGGTGACAACTACGATACTATGGCTAGCGGCGTATTTTGTGCCTCCCCGTTACCTTCCGAGGGTGGAGATAATCTCTTTGTAAAAAGTGAACAAAATGTTGATGATTTCAGTGAGACTTTATCATTCCTGACCCCATTCCACCGACAACTGAGACACTTTTTAGTCAAGAAGAGTTACCCTCCTGCCTTCACCATCTGCCCTGGTATTTGAAGGGGACTTAGCTATCCAGGAGCAGCTGAAGACCTTCTTTATTTTAAAGACTGTGCTCAAGTTCCCGAATGAAACGTTGTGTGAAATTCTAAGGGAGGAAAATGATGACCAATCTCGTCAATGGAGCCCCAATTATGTAGGTCATGTGAGGTCATCGTCAGCAAGTTTTATGAGACGTTTAAACAGCTCTCCAAACTGCAACGGAAGCTGACCCGGATGGAGGAGGAGTTGAGGGGCAAAATTCACGAGAGTAAAGACAAAGCTATCGATTCTAAGACTGGAAAGATTCGAAGTCAAGTGGTACTCATGGGTAAGATAAAGGAGAAACAAAATTCCGTTATAATACAGACAAGTTCATCTCAATTATATTATGTGATTGAATTTACAGATAAATAATTCCGCAGCTGAAGCCTCATTCGACAATTTCATCCAAGAACAATTTTTTTGAAGCGGAAACTCCTCCTGAAACGGGTGATAACACCCTTGACATTGAGTACGCCTTTATTAAAGTGGAATGTCAAGATAACCAGGATGATTTTAATGGCACCAAAGTACGTTTAATTTTGATTTAAAACGTACATGTTCGAAATAACTTGTATATCAATCTCAATAATGTTGATTTATAATATATCCAGGTGTTCAGTCAGGATTCAACTCCAGAAGAGGAGAGCCACGACTTCAACTCCAATGAGCAAACCCCTCCTCAATTCAAAAGTCCACTGAAAAAAGCCCAAGAACAAAGGAACACTGGGGGAGCTAGATCTAGGATGATACACCCCTGGAAACCGTCAGTGAGTGATGGAAGCCGATGCCCCAAGTGCAAAAAGGAACTCTCATCCATTAAAGATCACACAAATCGATATCGACACATTCTAAACTGTGGCCAAACATTTAAGTGTCCATTTTGTCCGTTTTTATACGCGCAAAGATAACCTTCGAACGCATATGAGGAAATGTTCAAAAATCAAAAACCCCATCAAACATAATGATTAAAGGAGATTGAAATTTATATAAATTCGCAACAAAATTTGGTAGTAATCGTTAACATTGTTTATTCAGCTATAAGATCATAAACATCATGGTTAGACTTGCAAACCTCTCATATCATCATCATTCACGTGTCGTTCGACCAACCAAAAGCAAGCCAAGGCACAACAAAACACACCTGATCATCATGATCTTGACTTTGCTAAGATAGAATGGCTGTTTTTTTTGCGGGTCGCCTGACTCACGCAAAAAGGAGCTGCGACCGAGATTTTTAATTGCAAATAACTCTTCGTAAATATGTTAACCAATGTGATAACATGTTGGTAGTATGGATAAGTGTGACGAGAAGAATCTCCCTCCGCTTACTGGGAGAACCTCACCACCCACAACGTTTGTTGGACCGCCACTGTTGAAGAAAGACCACCTCGACGCTTGATTGAGAGTCTCCGAGAAAATTACAAAGTGTGGTTCGACACCCCCTTCAAATGGAACAACTGGGTATCCTACATACTCCTGGGTGACCAACCATCTCCTCAACTCAATCCGTTTCCTTTGCGAAGCCTCCAGCTCCAAGTTGGAAACCCAATTAGGTACGAAAACTGGAAAACAGAGGTTTTGATCCGGAAAGTTACCTTCCATTCTAAACTATCTTCTGAGTGGGTTCGCCTGCCGTTTGTCACTCCTTCACCGCTGAAATAAATTCTGGGCAGGTGATACAGAAGATTTTGGGATAACCACCCTTCTCTCATCACTGGAGCGTCTCCCTCTTCTAAAAGTACTCAAAGTTATGGGCCACCACACTTTTCTAGGAACTTTAGATGAAAGCAGTACTATTCCAAGAGGTTACTACCCTCCACTCAATCATTTGGAGTTGTTAGACGTAACCGAGTATTATCACGGTCCAGAAGCGGCAGATGAGGAGAACAGAGGTCTCAATTTCATGCTACTCAACCGCTACGGTCGCCAGCTCAAGACTTTCATTTGCTCAGCAACATTTTTCCGAACGGAGGCTAACATCCAGCTGCTCAATGTTCAAAATCTCCCTAATCTCAAGCGTCTTGGTGTCACAACACCCGATCAGAACGTGCTGGGAACGCTGTCCACTTTAGATTTACCTCTGGAAGATCTCCACTTGTCTGGCTCCGTTCGTCCTCTGGTTCGGCTTGGAGTTAGGGGTATCTTCAGAGCTATCAATAATATCAACTTATTCGCACCTACTTTGGTTCATCTGAGACTCCACATTCGAGCCATGGATTCAGATGGATTTCTCAAAACTGAGGGTTTCACCGAACCACCAGTTAAATTCCCACAGTTGAAGAAAATCAGTACGCGATTGGTTTACAGTGGAGCCCACTGCTTTTGGGCGTTTGTGGAGCAGAAATGTGAGAACTTGGAGGAGATCGTTATGCATACTCAAAAACGACCGAGGGATAGTGGCAGGACAGAAACCAGGTTGAGACGGGGCTTTGAACTTGTGCCTTGTCTTCAAAAGTTTGTCCTCTATTTTGGATATGAACATGGGGAAGATTTAGTTCCAGAAAAGATTACTCTGTTCAGAAATGGATCGAGGGATTATGAGAGAAGTGGTAATAATTTTAGGTGTGAAAGTGAGAGTGAGGATGATTAAATTTATTGTAGCTCAAATAAATGGTTATATTTTTATTGTAATTCGGCGGATTTTGCAAATTCATTTTAGAAATTCATTTAAAACATTAAATAGCATATATTATGATGAGTTAAACAGTTAGATTGTTATTTAGTTAGTTTTCGGCATTTGTGATCAGTCTTACAAATTTTTTGTGTTAGTTTTCTTCACAATTCGTTCGTGTTTCCATCTGAAACACTTCCTTCCAGTTCTTTTCTTTCCTGAGCATCCCAAAAACATCATATTACTTTAACCATCAACTAAATGTTAAATAATGCAAATTTTAATTCCTTACTGGATAACTCTTCGTCCACCCCTTTTCATAATGACTTTTCTGCACATGGCTGCCACAGGTACGGGGCTAATCACTAGAACAATCTTTTCCAGCTTGGGAAACACTTCAAATCCCTTTTCAGCTTTGTGGAGCGTCTCCTCCACCAACTCCAGATCTTTTGCATAGTTCATCTGCTGCGCATACAGCGTTAGCTCCTCTAAATTTTCCAGTTTAGCTCCAAATAGCGACCAGAACCACTCCAAATTAATATTCTCAACGTTTGTCCCAAATTTCCTTAATTTTGGGAGTTTTTCCTTGCTCAACTCCTCTAGTAAATTTGGCGTCAGGCCCCTTCCCTGTTCGCAAACGTAAACACCATCAAAAATTACCCGGAGGGAAACCAGCGTCTCAGAAAACGTATTAATGACTCGCACAAGGCTTCCCAACGGGATGGCTTGGAAAGATCTCGCACTCAACCCGAGTTGCTCGAGTGGCCACCTCAACTGGATCAGTTTTTGGAGCACCGCATCCGTCCCTGCTTCAACCACCCTCAGCCGTGAAACGTGAGGGGCTGTGGTGTTCAACCAACTCGCGGACACTGAGTCGCTTCAAGGAATCTACGTTGACAAATCAAACCCTTTAGCTGGGATCCGTATTTAGAGAGCAGCCAATATCCAGGGCTTCTTCAGGATCAACATCATCTTCATGTGGAAGGCCTGAGTTAAATGTAAAGTTTTCAAAGTCAAGCAGCTCCAGGTGAGGAAGGTCAGGAATGGGTGAGATGCGTCGCAGTCCTGCCACAGCTCCAGGTTGGAATCTATTCCCACCAAGGAGGGTGAGGATTCTTAAATTTGGAATGCGGTGGAGGAGTGAAATAAACTCAACAATTAAAGCTGCGTGGTTGAGCTCATTAGGTTCGATAAAGCATGTTCCTACATGACTTCTTAAATGTCGGAGTTGGTGGCCAAATTTCGTCATCAACTCGAGCCTCAATGTTTTTTGTTCTTGGAATGGAATATCATCGTGAACAGTAACTGGGAGGGTGATGGAGCGTGTTAAAAATGGGGTGGCGGGGTCTCCTCTTCGCTCCAACTTGTGACGGTTGAGAAAACGGCTCAACAGTTGAGGTGGATTAAAATACGCGTTCTGAGACAATCGGAGAGACGTGAATTGGATCCGCGACTCATTGACGTGGAGGGGATGCCTCCCCCCACTGGAGCCTTTGTAGGTGGACGTCCAGTATCCATCAAGCGAACTGGAATGGGATTCTAATGCTCCGGAGATTAGAGATTTTGCTGCTCGATTTACACCTCGAAGTTGCAAAAGGGATGAGAAAGGAATGTATTCCATGAGAATTGAAAGCACCTTTAAATTTATAAAATATGATTAGTTCTTGAAGTGAACGGTAAGCTAGTAAAAAACGAGTGAAGACGCAACTTACTAGTGGTAGTAATGAGGTGGTCTTCTTCTCCTCAAGTAATTGATTTATAAATTGACTTGAGTTAATTAACGAGTGGAAATCTGAGGCGCTCAAATAAGCCAATATTTCATCCCAGATCTGCAAAATAATAAAGGTCATTTATCATCATCGTCACTTAAAAATAAAGAATCTGGGAACTAATTGAAACTAATTGATTAAATGATCCACCTCAGGAAACAAATTGAAGAGCGTTTTACCAGACGTTAACACATCCTGAGTATCTGCTCCTTCAGTTATTTTATGAAACTGCTCCGAATTATCTTGATGAGCATGTCCATCATCTGCACCCAAACTTGATTTGAAAACCTTGACACGTTTAGCACCATTTAAGTTGGCCATTTTGGTTAACTGCCAAAGACAAATGAAAATCACAAAACAGAAATCAAATACTTTCCTTCTAAGTTGAACAACATAGTCGCAAGATATCTGCTTACCTGTTGTGGAGGTTGTCGGCCTTAGTATGTAAGTCTTGACTTTGAGATCTACCTCATCCACCAAGCAAAAAGCACACCGCACCACAGCTGATCATCATGATCATCGTCATCGGATTTTGCCTGCGATATTATCTCGCCGGATTTACTTCTAATTTCAATTAAAATGTCCAGTGATCTCACAACGACTGAAATAGTGGAGGAGGAACAATCATCCAGGTTCTCTTTCCCAAAATGGAGAGGTTCGTTTTTTCACTTTAATTTTGATTGGTACAAATTATCTTTGGATTTAAACTGAAGACATTTATATTTCCCTAAACAGAAGCTCTGTTCCTTTCCAGCGTGGGTGGAATGTCCTTCCTCTTTGGCTTCGGTAGTGCTGTCTCCACCGCCAAGAAAAAGGATGCGGACGCCTTCGACAAAGGAGTAACGCCCAGTTTGAAATCAGAGTCTGGAGTCGCCCTCGCATCTCGTGCCCTTCGGTGGGGAACATTTTATGCTTTTACTGGATGCGGAATCTTGTTTTTCACCATTTGGAAGTTGATGGGAGTTAAAAATGTAAGTAATTTATGATTATTTATTGCAGACTATCCATTTGTACTGATGGACTGATTAAAAACTATTTATTTAATTTCGCAGCTCCAAGAATTCAGACAGAAGTCAGGAGAAATGCTCCCAAGAATCCCAAAGAACGACCCTCCACAGTCGAGGACAGAGTTCAAAAGTTTGACTGATCTCCTTCAATACGTTATCGATGAAGATGAGAAAAATAAAGCAGCCAGTACTAATTCTAACAATCATGATAATACAAATAGAATAGAAGCTAAGGATTCAAATTCAATAAACTAAAATATTTGATACAGTTATTTTCTACAGTTGATAAGCTCAAAACTAGTGAAGATGTAGACTTACAAGCATAGATAGTTGTGAAAATTAACTAATTTGATAAGAAAATTGTAAAAAAAAAAAACACACATCATTTTAAAAAGTTTCTTCTTCATCGGTTATCATCCATACTGCTCCAAACGCTCATGATTATCTGGATAGTCCATGAAAACCTCAGGATGAAGAGGAATGAGATTTCTCCACGTGAATTTGCATCCGCAAGCGGAAAGCACAACAATAACACCTGATCGTGATGATTATTGTGATATTGGTGAGTCGTGATGCCGGCATCTGCTAGCTTTTTAACTAACTGACTTTGTTTAAAATATAAAGCAATCATGGAGACCAACGGCGATAATCAGCGTGTCAATGCTGACAACAGTGAAAGGGCAAAGAAACTGATGAAGGTGGAAGGTCCAGTGGAAAATGTGGAGGGTGAAGATCCTGGTTTTTCAACGTCCATTCTCAGTTTGCTTCCAGAGGTAAAAAAATTTCTAATTTATGATTATCTATATCCAATTATTAGCTGTATGACTTTATTAGTCTTTTGTAGTTGAAATTTTGAATTATTACAAAATATCTTTACTTTCCAACAGATTTGGGAACAGATTCTTCCTCACCTGAGTTCAGAGGATTTTCTTTCGGTTATCAACTCTTGTCCGATGTGGAGAGAGATGTTCAAGACTTCCAGGACGAGCAAATTGCTACCTTTGGTAAATTTCCTATCAATGACAGTTGACATTTGAAGATTTCCAAAAAGGTGTTGAAAATTGACAATTTTCTTTATCAAATAGGTACTTTCTGTGCTCGTGAACCACAATATGAGTGCAATTGACTTCCTCCGCTGGCGCAGTGTAAACCACACAACCAAATCAGTAATCGACTCCGTTTTAGGGAGGGAAGCTTCCTCCTCCGCTTACTGGGACAATCTCACCACTCGCAACATTTCCTGGAGCCACTCTGTCGAAGAAACAACCCCTCGACGCTTGATTGAAAATCTCAAAAAGAAATATTCACTCCTCTTCACCTCTCCTTCCGTCTGGAATGACTGGGTGACTTATCTCAAACCGGTATTGGAAGGTTCTCCGGAAATAAATCCATTTCTAACTCAAAACCTTCATCTCATCACCGGACTACCAGGTGGGATTTTCAACCTTACCTACCTTCCATACCTTCGCCTCTTTTTGGACCAGATTGGAAGCTGTTACGTAACTTCATTCACTGCTGAGATCGCTGTCTGGACGCGAGCAGAAGATTATGGAATACTTATCATGCTTTCGTGCCTTGCACACCTTCCTCTACTCAAAATACTGAAAGTTAAAGGCGACCACGTTTGTGAACTCTTCAGTTCCACGCTATGGATAATCGCTACCCCACACTTGAGCACTTGGAAACCTCAGACGTGTCTGAATATCCTGATCCAATCACAGATTGGGTTGGGAGAGAAAAGGCTTGTGTTTCATGCTTCTGAGCGTTATGGACGCCAACTGACGACGTTCCTGTTCCAGGAAGTTTTTTGAGGGCCAGCCAGCGTCCAGTTGCTAAGAGAACGTCCCTTCCTAATCTCAGGTGCCTGGGAGTTGTCAACCCCAATATGAACTCGATTGCAGCGTTAACTAACGTAGATTTGCTCCTGGAAGAAGTGTACTTGTCAGGAGCCACTCCACTCAAGTTTCGGAGTGTGGTGCGAGCCCTCAACAGTTTTGCTTCGACCTTAGTTCATTTGAAACTCCATCTTCGACCACTGGATTCAGACAGCAAAGAAGTTAAAGAGAAGACAGGAAAGCAAAGAAGACAGAAAGATAATGTGATGAAGGTCAAATTTCCAAAGTTGAAAAAGATCAGCACCCATCTGGAAAACGGAAGGGAGGAGTGCTTTTGGCAGTTTGTAGAGCAGAAGTGTAAGAACCTTGAGGAGATCCTTATGCATGCTCGAAAACGTGATGGAGAAGAAGAGAAGTTAAGAAGGGGCTTCCAACTGGTGCCAAAATTGAAGAAGATAATCATTTATTATGGTTATGGAAATGAGGATGAAGTTCCAGAGAAAATTGTGTTGTTCAGAAATGGACATAGAATGTATGAACGGAAGTTTAGAAAAGTCGAGCGTGATAACTAAAAACTGTATTTATTTTGTACTAAAATTTTCCTTACAAAGATAATAATAATAAAAATAAATTAATTTCATATGTCAATTAAAACAGTGTTTTACGTTGGATTATTTTTTGTCCATGACGTTTTGAAACATGCATTTGTAGAGCATGCAAACGGATGAAGCTCGCTTTGCAGAGGTCACATTTGTATATGCTCCCTGTTGTGCAATCTTTGATATGCCGATTCCGATTGAATTGGAATTTGATGTGGGATAAATCCTTGTTGCAGTTTGGGCATGGGACATAAGTAGTCGGATCTTTAACTAGTCCATGTTGTTTCCTTTCTTTCTTTTTGGCTGTGGTTTTAATTGACCTCGACCTCCCTCTCTTTTTAGGATGACCTGCTTTGCCACTGCTGTTCGAAGTATGGTTGACTTGCTCACTCAAAACATTCGATGCTTCTTCATCACAGCCATCGGAATCCTGTAAATAAATTCATGCACAAATTATTGAATATAATGCACAACTAAATGCCGAAAAATATCTGCGTTTCTATTATTGCAGACATACTGGCTTGAATGTTGAAGCTGAGAAAGGATCTGGGTATTCAATGTCAATGTCCGGGTCATCAACCAGTTCGGAGGAAGCTGAATAAGGAAGCACTTGGTCAATGATCGCTTCTGAAACCTGAACGACAGGACTCTGCTGATCTTGTTCTCCGAAAGTATCTTAAATCATTCCAAACAATTACATTGACATTTGACTAATTATCTACCAAGGATATTGACATTCTCATGTCGTTTTATTATTACCCATAAGGATGACTTGATTTCGAACTATTCCACCCAACTTGGAATCATCAGCTTTGTCTTTGCTCTCATTGATTTTCCCCCTCAACTCCTCCTCCATCTGGGTCATCTTCCGTTGCAGTTTGGAGACCTGCTTGAAGGTCTCATAAAACTGGCTGACGATGACGTCACATGATCCACATAATTGAAGTCTCCAACAGCGAGAGTGACCTTCATTCTCTCCCCCCTCCCTTAGAATTCCACACAACATTTCATTTGGGAACTTGAGCACATTCTTCAAAATGAAGAAGGTCTTCAGCTGCTCTTGAACTGCTGAATCCTCCTTAAACACCAAAGAAGATGATGATGACTGTGATATCACTTTTTCTGGGGGAATGGGATCAGGAATGATAAAGTCTTCAACAGCAACATCCTCATCTCTCTCAATCTTCACTTTGACATCTTCTCCACCTCCATGATAAGGCGGAGCAATGTGACACGGGGAAGCACAAAATACACAGCTAGCCAAATTCGTTTCCATTGTGTTCCAAATACTTTGTCAATTTTAAAGGTCAGAGATAGTCAATCGACTCAATTAGAGAAGAAGTCCAAGAAGTGTGTATTTTTTATTCAGAATCCTGTTAGTGTTGAGTAGAATTGATTCAGGTTTTGTGTGCATGTGAATCGAGCAGCCGAAGCCAAACAAAAGCTCAACAAAAGAGCAAAACACATGTTGTGGCTTAGCATTTACGTTGTCTACTTCATGCAATGCAATGCCAGACTCTTCATCTATCTCGCTTTGCCAAAAGCCTGTCTATGCATTTTTCTGGTTTCTTTTCACTTTCACTTTACTTACTAATTATAAGCTGTGTGCAAACTTTTATAAAAATAATTATCTTTTTTCAACGCCAAATTTCTTCAAAAATCATTTAAATCATGTTGGCCAGTCTTTGAAGCCAGGATAACTGCGAAGAAAAAACTAGTGTGAAAGTTATGTCAGAACCGTTGAAAATGTGAGTTGGATCAAGATCATTCTGGTCAAGATGTCGACTCACAGAAAACAATTTTCAGTTTGCTACCGGAGGTTAGTTAAAATAATTTATATTTTTCAATGTTTAGCTTCTCTTTTGATTTTTATTGACTTTGTACCATATTTCTAGATTTGGATAACATTTTGCCCAAATTGAGGCCCGGATTTTCATTCGCTCATTAACCACCATCTGATTGGCGAGAGATGTTCGCAGAGTCAAAAACTGAAAGATTGCTACCGCTGCGTGTGATTCTCCCTGCCTTTGTCAAGATTCGTGAGTTCAAACTTACTTAAGATGTAGTTGGCCAAATTCATTGAAAGTATAGAAATATTAGATTTTTAAAGACAAGCTTCAAATTTTCCAAAAAACGGAAAGTTGACAATGTTAACTACCAATGGTATTTTCTTTAATGGTTAAAAAGTGTTATAAATGTACATCTTAACAACAACATGACTGCACCTGACTTTCTTTCTTGGCGGAGGTGTCAACCACTCAACAAAAAATCCGTTGATTGACTCCGGTTTTTGAGAAGGATCCTCTTTTGCCCAGTTACTGGGAGAACTTTAGCACCCTTGGCGTTTTCATGGAATCTCTGGGTGGAAGAAAGGCGACCTCGACGCATGATAACAATTCTGGAGCGAAAGGACCCATTGAAGCTCATCCTTTCCAGGAACTGAAAGACTTCCTTGATTCCTTAGACAAACAGCAACCTCCCGATGTGCATCCAATTCTAACTAAAAGTCTCAGTCTGGAAGTTGGATTTCATGCTTTTCTTCTCCGAGATTCTACAGTCCCTCCATAAATCATATCATGAGCATGTTTGCTGCTCATTTTATTACATCCTTTACAGTTTCAATTAATCCAAGTGAGGTTCACGTATAACAACCTTTCTTTTGTTTTCTGGAGCATCTTCCCCTCCTAAAAATATTAAAGGTTGAGAGTAGTAGGGAAACGACGTTATTAAAACCGCTCCAGCTTTACATCGATGCGACATTAGGCTGGAGCGGCTTTAATAAACGGTCGCAATTAAAAGTAGGAGGAGAAAGTTGCGTGAGTTACACGACACAATCCGTTTTTCCACAGGGGATTGAAGCATGGATGATTAGGATTGCTACTCGCGCTGTGTTTCCTGGAGTAGAACTCTGCTTGCTTTGATATAAATAGGAGGATCATCATCATCTCTCTCAGAGCTGCTTTAATTGGGACTTGTTCATATTGTTATCATGTCATGATTGACAGGTTTGACTGATGATGATTTTTTTCAACAATAATCTAATCCGTTTAAATCATTCACATTAACTTTAGGTTGTAAAAGTATTATCAAAGTTTCTACATTTTGCAGTGTTTTCGGCTTTTTCAAGAAAGTTTTGTGGTGCAACATAATAAAAATCATTTGTTAACCTGGGAGCAGCTACTCAACGGAATGGGAAACTCCTGGAGTCGGTTGGTGGAGGTGGGTATGCTGCTCGTGCTACCCCTAATCGAAGGTAAGATTTTTTAAATTAATTGTGTATCTGTCCTTGTCTGTCAACGCGATAACTTTCGAACCGTTTGACTTTTTGAAATTCTGTCTTCAGCAGCCGATAGATTAGATCAAAACGGAGGATGAGTTTGTAGATGGATTATCTGGGGTGATGGGAACAAGGTCAAATTATTAAAGCGTAACTAAATTGTTAAGCGTGATATATAGCTTATGTTACATCATTCGAAAGGTATTATTGCGCTGATGGTGAATATGCATTGTAAATTCAAATCAGAGGTTTCGAACAGGGACAAAGATCACGATTTATGTTTCAAATGATCATTATAGCTTGTGACATATCTTTCGAAAGGTATTATTGCGCTGATGATAAATATGCATTGTAAATTCAAATCAGAGTTTCAACAGGATCAAAGATCACGATTTATGTTTTCAAATGACCATTATAGCTTGTGACATATCAATTCTAAAGGTATTGCCCTACTGATGATAAATATGCACTGTAAATTCAAATCAGAGGTTTCGAACAGGGTCAAAGATCACGATTAATGTTTCAAATGACCATTATAGCTTGTGACATATCATTCTAAAGGTATTATTGCGCTGATGGTGAATATGCACTGTAAATTGAAAATCAGAACAGGGACAAAGATCACGATTTATGTTTCAAATGACCATTATAGCTTGTGATATATCATTCGAAAGGTATTGCCCTACTGATGATAAATATGCATTGTAAATTCAAATCAGAGGTTTCGAACAGGGACAAAGATCACGATTTATGTTTCAAATGACCATTATAGCTTGTGATATATCAATAGAAAGGTAATGATGTGCTGATTATTTTTTCGTTCGTGTAGGGATGCGCTCATGCCTGGAGTGCACTGGACGTCACGGGTGGTGGTGCGTTGGGCTGGTGGGGAAGCTGTGCTCGCGAATGGGAGCAGTGTCCGAACGGGACTTTCTCTTTTTGGACCCGAAGGGCAAATCCTGCCCAACAGCAGCAGCAACAACAACAACAAGTGCTCCACCACCAGCATCATCATCGTCGAATTTTTATTTTGTTTTTTCCGTGGTGGTGATGGTGGTGGTGGTAGTTGTTGTAGTCGTCGTCGTGGGGGTGGTGGTGGCTCGGAGGATGGAGTTGGGGAGAAGGCGGTGGGAGGAGCAGAGGGTGATGGGGGAGCGGTTGTTGGGAAGGGAAAGAAGCGGGTGGCTTATAGGGAACTAGAGCGAGCCGTCGAGGAGAACCGAATCTGCGTCACACGTGGTTCACATCAGGAGGAGGATCAGATCATATTTGAAGAAATTCAAGTCGATCTTGTCGCTCCTCCTGACGTGGACACCGTGGGCGCAGATTCGGGTCTCCCGACGAAGAATTGAACTTTTTCCCTTTTTAAATATAAATAAAATTAAAATTAAAAATATATACATGTGTTTGCATAATTATTTCAGCATATTTAAAATAAAACATAAGTAACATATTTATTCACGGTTTAAAGCATAAGATTTTAATTAAAACATTACATTATTCCAATCGCAAAAAATGTCCACAAGGAGACAAAGTAACACACCGTAGAGAAATATACAACGAAGGATAAAACATCATAAGCATACAACGAAGAATATATTACACATCTGTAAACGACAAATATAAGATTTTCTGGAAAATATGTATTCTTGTTCGAAAAGGACAATACAACACTATTGCAAAAGCAGATGTAAAGTTTTAAGAACAAGTAATAACACCATTTTTAGCATTTACAGCATAACATTTCCCATAATGGATGAAATATGTTAAAATATGTAAATATTTATATGGACACAGTGAATATATACATGTGAAAGTAGTAAACACTCTAATATACACTATCATTATATAATTCCAAAAATTGTGCACAAACATGACTTATTATTATTATTAAGAGGAATTCAAATTAACCAATCGGAGAAGTAGACACAGCGACTGCGATATATACATGTGAAAGTCGTGAAACATTTTAAATCATAACTATCTTATTCCAAATATTGACGCAGACATGACTATAAGCTACAGAGTAAGAGAAAAATGCATTGAAATTAATCACTCCAGACAGAAATAGAGGTTGTGCGAATACGCTTCTTTCTCTCATCTTGTCGATGTTTTGGCAAGAGAGTAAATACCTCGTCTAAAAACTCTTTGACGTTGTACTCATGAACATTTCAGAGAGGGAAGCTCTACAAAGTGGACATGTGCCATTTTGATATCGCCATTTCGTCAGGCATGAATTGCAGAAACATGACGGCAACCGGTCTCAACACCCTTAAGAAAAATATGTTCAGACTATTATAACGGAAAGAACGCAATGGAGTATACTGTATGATCAAACTTACATCGACAATCACCTCCATGCAGATATTGCATGCAAAGTGCTCCTCCAACAGGTCGAAAAGCCTATCACCCAAAGTTCGCTTTCTAACACGTGATGGAGCCCTCTCATCAATGATGTTTAAACCGTTTTTGCAGCAGACATATCTCTCGTTACACAACGAATAAAACCGCTTACGACGCTGTCGCCGATCATAATGACGTTCGTAGTACCAATTAATGACACGGGAAGTTGCAAACTCAAGAATGTCAAAGATGGTGTCACTTAATTTTTTAATTTCTTTCAGAAGATCACAAATTCGACGTTCCTTTCTTGTTTTACGCTCAAACTGTTTCAAGAACTTGCTCACTAACTGACACTTTGCTTTCTCATCAGCAGTGCGTAAAACGTATGAGGAGCGTTTAAAAAACCTCTAAAATAGCATAAATGACATTACAGTCGGTATATGATTCCGCAGTTAACAGATCAAACCGAAGGTCAGTTGGTGTTGATAAGATATTGGAAATGGTGTAAAAATTTTCTTCTACTATGGACCTAGCCATACTTTGAAAATGATTTGAACAAAACGAAAGGTAGAAACAAACTGAAAGGAGAAAGTAGGGACCACACCTTGCAGCACACAAGAATTATACTGTAGTGTATGTCACTAAACAAGTCCTTGTTATAATCGCACAACAACGGAGACTGACACGCATTTCAAAACGAGACAGCTCACTATGACGAACATAAAGAAACTGTATGTAAACCCAAAGGTAGGGGGCGCGTTTTCTGGACTTTACACCTTCTACAAGACAAGAAAGCCAAAAGAAGCAGTAAAGGAAGTCAAAAAAGAACTTATGAAACTGCAATCCTACTATACATTTTTCCCAGCGCCCAAACGATTTAAAAGAAGAAAAATCATCGTACATTTTGCCAATTTCCAATTCTGCAGTGATTTAGTTGATGTCTCAAAGTATTTAAAAGATAATAAACCATACAGATATATAATTGTATTTGTAGGCGCATTTTCAAGCAAGGTATTTGCCTATCCGTTACCCACAAAGGAACCAAAAAATATGTAACAGCCCTAAAAAAATTGCTGAAGACTCTTCCAAAAGCCTTTCGATATTTGCAAACGAATTTAGGTAAGGAGAATCTATATTTTAGAAATTTGATTTTAGTAACACTTCGAATTTTATGTAGGTACCGAATACACAGGAAAGCTAACGCAAGACTTTTTAAAGAAGCAAAATATCCATTGGTTCAGTACATACACGGAAATAAAAGGCAAGTAAATATATAAACGTAACTAAGTACCAAATAACAAAAGACGTTTTTGTACAGCCTCTCAATGTGAAAGGATTATACATACGCTTATGCTTAGCCTTCAACGTATGTTTCTACACCGCAAATCGGAAAAATGGAAGGATTCATTGCAATCGATTGTTTCGAATATAAATAATCGCGTTTCTCGAGCACATAATTTCAGTCCTAATGAAGCCGCC